>VZSF01009049.1:170194-450911 GCA_013398295.1 Chionis minor | reverse complement strand
GTGGACATTGACCCATTAACCACAACCCTTTGAGTGCGACCATCCAGCCAGTTCCTTATCCACCGAGTGGTCCATTCATCGAACCCATGACTCTCCAGATGACATAGCCATCTTTCCTTAGATTGAACAAGGCAAACAGTGTCTTGACATTTATACATTGATAACAATATTTTTAAGGTAATTTAGATTAATGCCTGCTGATTTTTTTCATAATACCCTATTTGCTTTACTGGTTACTACACATCTAGAAAGAGAACACTTTAAAATACTCACACCAAAAAATAACAACTATAAACCCCACTGTATTAACCTGCATGTCAATTCTAGGAAATTACTATTATTAAAATCATATTGATTCTCTTCCTTACTTTCTGCCTTACTGTTTCCTAAAGGATTTTTTCAGAAGCATATGTGAACAGTAACAGTAGTAAATCTAAAACTGTTTGTAAAATTCAACACAACTTTTCAAGAAACATGATTGAGGGATGTCCAGCTGGTTTACCACTCGTTCTATGTTATTTAGCATTTTTCAATAAAGCTCTTTGAAAACAAAAAATATCCCAAAGATATAACTGATTCCTATAAAAATTACACAGCAATAAGGAAGGTTCAGACATAACATTCTCAGCATTTGTAATACAAACAATATTGCCTTGCATTCCACAAGATGTGGAACTCACAGTGACAGGCTGGGATTTATTTTTTTTTGAACACATTGTCCTAAAGTATTGCCAACTTCTGAGATCCACTTGTGGCATTCTTTTTTACGCTATTCTTTCTCCCACAGAAATAAATCGGTTTGGTCTGATTCAGTCACAAATGGCATCGAGGCTGCCAGCCCTCACAACCCCATGACAAACAGATCCCTCATGCAAGAGATCAAGAAAGTGGGCCCATTGCCTCTTGTCCTGTCACTGGGACCCACAGAGAAGAGTTTGGCTTTGTCTTCTTTGCTGTCTCCCAACATTCACAATGATAAGTACCTGTCAAGCCTTCTTTGTAGCACATTGATGGCTCGTGGTCTATTTATTGTCCACAAGGACTATCAGGCCCTTTTCTGTCAGGCTATTTTCCAGCTGAGTGGCCCCCAGCATGTACTGGTGTTTCTCTCCAGGTACAGGACTTTGCATTTCCCTTTGTTGAACTTCATGAGGTTCCTTCTGGACAATTTCTCCAGCCTGTTGAGGTACCTCTGAACTTTATTGCTCTTCACAATTTTGTAACATCTGCAAACTTGCTGAGAGTTCCATAATCCAGGTAATTAATAAAGATGTTAAACAGTACTGGTGCTAGTGTCAAACACGGCTAGTGACTGGCCTTCATCTGAACTTCATGCTGCTCATCCCAACTCTCTGAGTCCAGCAGTTCATTCAACTTCCAGTCAACCTTTCAGCCCATTTATCTTGTCCCTATTTCATGTGTGCATGTCCTCCTTGTACTGGGGATTCACTTACTGGGCTACAGTTACGGAGAACTTTTCCTCTTTATTACAGAAGTGTCTTGTCCACGTAAATATCTTCAGCATTAGCAAGCTACATATATTGGTTTTCCGTGAAACAATTCTCATAGCTTTATGCTGTCATTTAAGTCAGTGTTGGACTGGAAGAGGTTTTTGGCAGGAGAAAAGCATTTTGTTAAAAGCTATGCATCTATGACTGTCACACACTAATGTGAATATGCTAGAAGAAAACCTACTTGCTTACTGTTTTCATGATTTTCTGTGCTGATAACAAGCTTCTCATTGCTACCTTGACTTATTTTCAGCTATCACTATGGATTTTCTGCCATCTATTCAAAGCATTTTTAACATTGAGGATCCTCTTTAATACCAAGTACTAATTTTCCTCTCACTACTTTGCTTACACATAAATGTAACTTCATTCATTCAAAAGAACAAATTCATGGATTGCTCTATTGTAAGAGAGAAATTGATCCATTTTATATAGATTCAGACCTAATGGCCAATACTGAATTTACTCTATTTTTATTGCATATTAGAGGCATCATATTAAAGTGATCTTCTTTCAGACCATAGCTCATAAATATTCATTAGGATATTGCTAATCATGTGGCACTTTCTGAAAGTTACTTTAAAGCAATATTCTTCCTTCTGAAGACCTAGGTTTTAAATTCTGGGAGGTTTAAGAATTACTGAATGCATAATAGAACCTGAATTTCCCTGTATAGATTCTGTGCTATCAGTATTTAAGGCAGTACTCTACACGTGGGGATCACCTTTTACAAAAATTAACCAAAAATTCCACTGTATTCACAGATTGTTAACCAATTTTTTACAGAAAAAAATACTGACAAAACCTAGTAATATTGGTTTGGTTTCGATAAAAAAAAAAAAAAAATCAGTGTTTTTAGGCACAAATACAATTTTGTCTTCTGAGTTATCAAAATGATCTTGAATTAACCTTAATAATTTTTCTCACTTTCAGTCACAGAGAATGCAAATTTTCCACTCCATTGCCAAGCTGTGGTGATTTTCTGGATAACAGCCAGGATCTAAAAATCAGTTCTATTACAGTGGAAGTACATTTTGCATTGCTGCATTCTCAATTACTCAATCTCCTCATGAGATTCACCATATTAGTTTCACTGTTAAAACACAGCATAAGGTATATAGAGGAAAAGAGTCTAAATATACAAGCCAAGTGGCCACAGCCTATAGTACTTCTGCAGTTCTTAAAGCCCTCTTTTTCATGTTTTATACTTCAGTATAAATGCAAACAATTTTTTCTCTAAACAACACTTATAAGAATTGTAAGTCGCCAAAAATCAGCTCTGTTTCTGTAAGCGCCTTTTCTCTGGGAGAACGTCACAGGGATGGGGAAATTTATGTGAGAGGGAAGGAAGAGGGTGTTGCTGTGCATGACAGAGAGTTTCATAGGGTTTCTTTCATTTTTTTAAGAGTGACCTTCAGCTCATATTTCCCAGCTCCTGTGTCAGACAATTGTCTATTCCAGCAGTGATGGAAAGGTGACAATGTTCTTGTTTTGCACTTCAGCAGGTCCCAAGCTTCAGGGGAAGTTGTCAGGGGAGAATACCGTTGCAGGTCTACAGCTAAGCTCTTAAGCTGCCCTTTTATCACTATTTACCAACATCCTTCCAGATTCTAGGTACTCTTCTGTAAATTAGAGCTCGCAAATTGCTTATATGGAAGAATTTTTCTCAAAAGTTTGTCTGGGATAGCCAGCTTCTGATTCACTTTTATGATAAGACAAATTGTATTTTTTTCTGACCTTCTGTGTTAGCTTCTTTAAAAACCTCTGCACATATCTAGAAAATCCTACACACTGGCTTGGAATGCCATGATTTCTGTTCAGCTGCCTCTGAAATAGCAGTGCTTCTGGTGGTCCAACACAAAGAAAAAAGGCCAAAAAAAAGCCCAAAACCCAACCCAATAAGCTACAGAAATTTTGTTAGAATTATACTGCCCCACACTCTACCATTAAACCTTTATTTCCTGAAAATTAGAAAAGACTGAAAACCCACAAACATTTCCTTTGTTGTGACAAGTTATTTCCTTGCTAATTGTTCATTACATCCCTAATATATAACCATGTTCACAAATAAGAAAGGGTGAAATACTGTAAACAATGTTCTGTCGTGTATGACAAGTGTGGGAAACACACTTTAAAAACAAATAGGATCTTGAAGGACAAGATTGATGCCCCGGAACCTGAGTACACAGACTGCGCTGCAGTGAGGAGAAAGAAAACAAGTCACAGGCAATACCATTGCCAGTATAATACAACAGATAATACTAAGCAAGCACCGCTGAAAACTAATGAAGCACCCGCTCAGACTGATACCAAACTCCCAGAATCTGTGGGGTGGAGATGGACTCTACATTCCGGGCACACCTCTGTGCTGGACCCCGTATAAGCATGAACACACATGATGCTAGCAAAGCATCATTTACTGACAGACAGACTCTGCACTGCTGTTCTCTGTGCAGAGGAAAGTAAAGACTGGAGAGGAACAAAGCCAAGACGAGTTTTTCAGGCAGCTGCTGCCTGCAACACTAAATATTCCTGAGCATTTTGTAAATACTTCAGTTTTAGTTAGTACTGTAATTTTTTTCATATTGTACCTTATCTGTTAGTGTAAAATTCCATTTACTTCTTGTTAGCAGCCAGCAGAACTAATGCCAGGGCTCAGAACTGGTTTTTTCATATTCGTAAGCATAAGAAGCCCTGCAGTTTTGTTTAAGTACTCACTGCTGATGTTTCAACTGCAAGAAATGGGAAGCTGCAGCTATGCCAGAGTGTTTTAAGTAGCCAAGTAATCTATACAAAACAATTAGAAGGCTCACCTCAGGTCCTTGAGCTAGCAAACATAGAAAGTTACATTTAAATTTATGTTTTATTTGGCCAAGAAATCAGCCTTTATGCAAGGCAGTCCATAAAATTAGCCAAGTTCAACATGTACTGGTTAGCAGCCTCCTCCCAACTCACTGCAAAGATACGTTGAGCCTTAATGTGTAAGTACAACATGTTCCCTCTGAATATTCCTCTATTCACAGTCATAGGGACCTACAGTATTCATCTAGTTTTCTGCTCAAAAAATACTTTTTGTATTTGGGACAGAAACACGCTTATCATATCCACCTTGACCATCTTGTATGCTTTGTCTATATCCATTGCACCCAGCATCTTACTGAGTAAGTATTTTTACCTGAAGTTCTTATGCCTGAAGAACGTGCTGCCAGCTGCAAGCATCATAAATGATACTCTTACAGTAAAAAGACAGTCTTTCAAAAAAAATAAAAAGGTTTTACTAGCAACAATTGCAAAGCCAGAGCTATGGAAGACAACAGCTGCTAAAGTCAGAAGCATAAGGCAAATCATCTTACAGTGCCTATATTGGAATGACTCCACATCATCATAGAACTTCTGTGCAAATGCTAGTTTGATATATGAATAGCCAGCACGTCCAGAATAAATGAAACGGGCAGAGTGTGATAAACGTTAAATAAAGCAGTGCCTAATGTGACAGGCAACAAGTGGAGCACTTGGACCGAGCTAATGGTTTTGGAGTATAGGCTCTTCACAGCAAAATCACACTCTTAGTCTCTATGACCTGAACGCATCTCACCCTATTTATACTACTGAGCATCTGGGTGGCTGTTCTAAGCTGTGCACCCAGGGCAAGATGCAGTTCAACATTAAGGTCTCTACATTTAAGAATCCACATGTAGGTCTCTACAAGTGCACTGGGCACTTACATTTACCTTGTGTAGGACTTGATTCCATTGGCTCCAAACTGACAACTAAAGCCATGTCCAGTGTCCTGCCTGGCCTTCAGCTTCTACTCCAGAGGGTGCAATAAGACCGGTGCCATGTCAGTCCACCTTTTGAGAATGTCCTGGGTCGTCTAGGTGTTTCCTTCCTCCTACCTATCTTCTCAGCTGTCTGTCTACCCAGTTCTCAGGTCTAGTTTTGACACAGCCCCACTGCATAAGATCAGCTCAGACTTCTAAGGATATTGCTAAGTTATAAGGAGGAACTGTAAGAATGTACATAGACCACAACTCAAGAGAAAAAATGCAAACAGCAAAACATATAGAAGCTTTAGTGAAACAATCGGGAGTCAGAAAATGGCAACTCAGAAACAAGAATCAGCCCATTCATGGAACAGCAGAAGCCCATTCTTCCCTTCCTGACTTATGATTGCTGTTCAGCAAAGATTCTTAGTGGCTTAGTGGAGATGGAGAGCATAGAAATGCTCACTCTAGGAACTCACTAGTCTCAACTGTCTGTTGCACACATTTGACAATAAAATACTGCTTTACACATTTAAGCAGTGTGCACCTTGCTTACATGTGTTAAACTTACTTGAACAAGTTGACACACTGACAGAGGGTTATGTAAAGCATCCAAATCAGCCCTAGAAGAATCTGTGTTCAGCCTAATGTACACTACAGTCCATACAGTGAAACCTCAGCGCAGCCAGTGTAGCTTAGGTAGACATTCTGCTGAATGTTGGCTGGATCTCTACTGACTATAAAAGGAGCATAGACACATAGCGCCCATGTAGATGCTTACTTTCAGGTGTCTTAATCTCACCTGGCTATGGTGTCACAGACAGATTACAGTGGCAGGGAGCGATAGTTTGCCCCTCCTTTTTCAACCTAACCTCCAGTCTCTAGTTGTAGCTCCAGCACCGCCCTGGTGGTGCAAGCGCTACAAGGCAAAGGGAAAGGAGATGAATCCTACTGCGTGGGCTAAAGCTACAAACTGTGGCTACAGCAAGTTGGGGCAACTCCAGTGCCTTCAGGTCTGTTGGTCTATGACACGAAGTGGTCCATCCCAGACACATGGCTTCAGATTGCTGTATCCAGGACCTTCAGTGTGCCTTCACCAGGTCTGGGCTCAACCCCACGCTGAGCTCTGTCCTTAAGAGTTCCTATCTTCTCATGTGTATCTGCTTCCAGGTGTTGTAAGGAAAAAATATGATAAAAACACTAAATGCTGGTAATTCAAGACATCTTGACAGAAATTAGAGAAAAATAATAATTTTTAGCTTTGTGGATGACAGTAATATATTTAGGCTTTTTCTCTATGCAGTAGGATTTTAACCAAGTCTTTACGCAAGCTCTTTGTTATCTAGCCATTATTTAATTCTTATGCCAGAAAATCTGATAATGTTCTTAAAAGGCAGTTTTATTCCCTGTAGACAATAGAAATAGTTACTTTTTTAAAAGTAGTTTTCTATATGCTATTGTCATTTTCTTACCAAATAATTTTCTCTTATCTGCTATCTCATCTGAACATATTGGCAATTATCTTGCTATATTACTGCTTTCTATAATTTAATTTTCAATTTGATTTTTGGACCAAAGCCAATCTTTATATCTGAGAGATTAATTTTTTATGATCAGTATTACCGATCTTTTTAACAGCTTCTATCTGCAAACCATTTTTTTCATCAACCAAAGCGCATACTGAGAGAGAAACTAGCATCCAATAATCAAATAATCATCTTTTCTTTTTTTTTTACATTGAATGATCTTTAAGCTTCCTCCACTTTATCAGAAAAGCTCCACTTTCTTCAGAGGTCTAATATCATAACTCTGTTTTTCTTTTCCCTCTTCCCTTCTTCCCACTCATAACTTGTAATTTGACCTGTGATAGTTTTAGAAAAAAACCCAACAGTCTGATTTTAGCAACTTTCTGTCATCCAGTGTTTCACTAAGTAGTTATGCAGAACTGAGATCTAAATATTCCCAAACTTGGAAAAAATCAGATTCACATTCCAATTGTTCTGCATTGTATTATAGACAAATCCTCCAAAAATCTACTGTAACATAAAGCACAAGGCAACACACTTTTAGGAAGAACTTCATTCTTCCTTAAGCTGAAAAAAGATAGGTTGCTACTAATAGCAACTAAGGGAGAAAGTACAAGAAGTATTAACATTCCTGTGCACAGAAATAGCTATCAGAAACAAAGCCAGGTTTCATAATTACTGTTAAATCTGCAGCTGAGACCGATGTTGCTATCTGCTTTATAGATATCATTAGCTCTGGTGTCCTGGTGAGAACCAAGCCACCCTCACAGCACCACGTGCATATCCAGCCCTTGCTGCCACCCCTGAGAGGCTTAGAGGACTTCTTGCTGAGAGTGTTTTGGTTGTTCTTTATAGGAGATGACCCCAGCTTTTAGTTGGAGTCATTTTGGTCTGCGTTCTGAATGTCTTTTCCTTGAATAATGTTCCCTGCTACTTGGGTTATTAGTAATCTTGGACAACAGGTAAAAGGAAAAAGGCTCTCCAGCACCATTTTCCCATGACAAGCATTAAGATGGACCTAAAGGTTGACAGGACAAAACTCCTGTGTTGTTCAATAAGAGGAGCTTGAGGGCATATATTGTGCAAGACACATTGCTGTTTAAAGGAACATGCATCTACATGGCTCATACTTGAAGATCTACTACATGTCTCTTCCCTACATGAATTCCAAACCATCTGAAAACAGAGCACAAGGTAATCATATGGTTCATTAACTGTGATGTCATTTACAGCCCACTTGCCAAAAAGTAAATTTTATGGGAATCTGTTTTGTGCTATGATCAACTGTTATTCCTTCTTGAGACTACTTGAGACTGACTTTTACAAGAAATTTACATTGCACTTTCAGGTGCACTGCACATACACTATAATTCAGTCATCACATGTATAGAAACAATAATTTGTAGATATAAAACAATCCAACATGAAAGAGCTTTCACTTCTATAGCATCCTTGACTTGCCTTAGAAAACCAAAGTGAATTAAATAAACCTTGAAGTCTCCTTCAATCGAGTTACAAGTTGAAGAGAGAGAAGAGCAAGGAAAGAAGGAACATATTTTGCTAGTTTTGTTCCAAGTTAATATTTGAGTTTGTCCTTATTTCTTATCCTCCTTTTCCCTTTCAAATTTTAAATTATTTGTTTGCCTCACCAGAGCCAAATCGCTTTGATCCTTTAATTCTCTGAATTATTTTTCTCTGTTCCTTGTCTCTTTGCCAATCATTAATCCATCTTGTTGTGAAAAGACCATTAAAAAATTCAGAGTTTTCTCACTATGGCAATGATGTATTACATGCTCAACTTTTACATCCAAGAGGCTGAAGACTTCCTGATTCATTGTATGTGCCAATGAACAAGTTTTTCTAACGCTTTGAAAAGGAAGAATCTTGCTGTGTCTGTTGTCATTGTTTCCCTCTTGACTATCATATTCTCTTGAGAACCACCATCAAACTGACTTCTGTCAGAGCTAATTAATCCCTCTGTGATTGTGTCTTTAACAGAAATACTGACTCTTAAAAACCTCTGTCATTGTGATAACAAGAAACCTGAGAGCTGATCCTCTTAGTGTAAACTGGCAAACCCAAGGAGCTGCTCCTTAAACTTGAGTAGCTGGGAACACCATATGTTTCAGACATGCCATGGCTGGGCTGTGCAATTTTGAGTAGTTTTCAGCTCTGCACTACATATTTAACCCCCTCTTCTGTCTCAGTTATCAGTTTAACCTCCTTCCTTTTATTGCTTCTGTATTGCACCCCTCTGACACCTTTTTTCTCAGACTCACAAGGTCCTTTATTGCCTTTTTCTCTTTCAGAAAATGCAGAAATCTCTTTCAGGAAATTCCCTAGTTTCCACACTCCTTTCTAGCTCCCTTCTCAAACACTGGTTCCATTCCAGACCCTTTCTTAATAACTTTCCTCTTTGCTTCCTCTTTTTTTTTTTTTTTTTTTTAGATATGAACCAGCAATTTCGTCTTCACTTAAAATTTATACTGAAGCACATTTGAAATGAGCCACTTTGCTACCTATATCCTTCCATGACTTTTCTGGCTGTCCTCAAGGAGGTATGGTAATTTCCCTGAGAAGATTCCCAAGGTTCCTAAACTTAATTTCCCTGAGAAGATTCCCAAGGTTCCTAAACTGGTCATTTACAAACACTTCTTAAAGATCCACTTTATGATCAGCCATCTAAATCAAACCTTCAAGAACCATGAACGTTTTTAGAGATGCAGAAACCATATAGCATATACTAGGAACTTTTGCAAATAAAAATTTTGTCATGAATTTGTTATGAATTATCAGTTTCCACAAGATAATTTCTACAGTGTGAAAATATTTTCCATATAAGAAGAATTTTTAAAAATTTGTTTTCTTAGATAAGGAAGTCTAGACAAAAGGAGTATTGTGTATTAAAAAATAGAAACAAAAATATCACAGCTGAGTCGAAAGTCCTTGTTGCTATTCAGACTGTAAGAAATGTCGTTATGAAAATCAAGTTACAATAGTGAAAAAATAAATGAAGTGTAGCTAAAAAGAAGAAATACAACACCTTTGACAGCACTCAGGCTTTCAGGAAACAGAATTTTTATATTAGGAAGAAAATTGCAGCAAGAATGTTGCTAATTCCTGAGAGATGAATCGAACACAAATTCTAATGTCAAAGAAAGAGAGAATACATTGACCATGGAAACATTTGTCAGCCTAAGAAAATAAAAGTTATGTCCAACTAAAAATGCAGATGCACATACAAGTTGGTTGGTATGAGAATCCAGCAGTAGCAATTTTCATTATAATGGTGCAATATAAATGATCATGTAGAGAGGATCTGGAAACATAGTAAGGAAATTACTGCATTTTTTATGTATTAAAGAAATTATTTTTATGTATTAAGGAAATTTTTATGGATTAAAGAAAACATTTCAGGCATGGTGCTGCAGATACATTACTAGAGTAGTTCAGTAAAAACTATTCATACAAAATGGCTTGCTATAGAAAAGGTACATCTCTAACCTCTCTGAATGTTAATCTTTGTACAATTGTTACTCCACCTTTTGTATATAGGTAATAGAACATATTTTGATAAGGAAAGGAGGGTGGAAGGTTCTAGTTCAACAGTAGGTATTATTTTAAATTACTGTTTCAGTATTTATGGTATGACCTGCAAGAAAATCAAATGCAGATCAGAGTGTGGGTCTCTGTTCCCTTTGATTCAAAATAAAGAATGCCTGATAAAAATATTTACAGTTGTTCGAGGTATTTCTTAAAACCTGGACAGCCTGACATTTTCTTTTTGATATTTGCTTTTACTGACAATACTAATTACAAAAACGTACTTACAGAAAAAAATCTTTGGCCAGATGCTGATCTCAGGTAGTCAAGCATAAATCTTAAGTAATCTGATTGCTCTTGAGAGCATAGCTCCAGATTTACAGTCATGTGCCTAACACTTCAATCTGGCCCCAAGCTTTAGCAACTAGTAAACCCCTTCTGTTCATGTTTTTTCCCATTGCCCTTATAATCTGGTGTATGAGGTCCAAAAATACAGGAGTTATTTTGATGTTTCAGATGATGATTTATTTTATTATTGAATGCGTTGAAAAAGGACACTTACCACAGGAAGAAAACAAAAACTTCTCTAAGTCAGAGATTTTACTGTTATGCTTGTCTTTTGTGCAAAATGAAGTCTTCCAGAAGAACATAAGAAGAGGTAGTAAAAACTGGAAACATTTTTCTCTTAAGGTTAACATTTGTGGAATATGTTTATCACCTTCTGTTTCAAAGATGATTTTGTTAGCTCGGTATTTTAAACCAAAGCATTGACTCCAAACACTGCAAGTTCTCTGTGCCGGGGAGGTAGGACTCTGACTGTGAGCTCTGTTCCTTTACAGACAGACTCATCCTGAATGTGTAGCCAGCATCCAGCTTGTTGTGCCTGCCACCAGAATACAAATAACAAATAAACATGGCAAAAAGTGTGTTGGGAGACATTCTCTAACACTGAGTGATTCCTCCACAACTCATTATTTTAATAATGAACACAGCCCATCCATGACAGGCACAAGACTGAATATTTATGCAAATATATTCATCAGTTCTGGAACCACTCTAGCCTTAAAAATCAAATTAACAATATCCATTAAGAGACATAACACATTTGCACACACCAAAAAAGGGAGGAGGTGCTTTCTCCTTAGTAGCTGAGAAGGTTAAAAATGCAGTTTATGGTTGACAATGTCCTTCTATAAGCAAGAACAACACCATAGCAACACTTGCAATTGGTTTCAGTACAAAAAGTACAGGATGAATGTGAAAAATAATACATTGAATAATTTAAGAAATAACAATATTATACACCTAGCGTCATTCATCATTGATTAAGCTCTAAAAATGTGTGGACAGAGATCATCAGCTCCAAAAACTATGAATCCTAATAGAACCATTGTAGTGAATTGCATTAATTGTGCAAGGTCATAAAGTGAGTTTGACTCTTTTATAGGTGCCCCTGCAGGACCTACCTGCTATGAAGAGAAAGTCTGAACGACTCCATTATGGTGAAGAAGGATGGGAAAAGCAAACTTGCTATTTGTCAGCTTGTCCCGGGGGTTTGGAGGATGAGTTTCCACATTTTTTTAATAAGAGATACTCAGGCAGAACTACAGCACTTAAACAAATACTCTGGCTTGTAGCTAGGAAAGGATAATAATGTCTATTTTTAGTCTGACTTGAGGTTTATACAAACACAAGCAGCCACACATTTACGACACAAATAAGGGGATGTGCTGCCTTCCTTGGAGACTTTCACAGACAGATGAATGGAGGAAACAGGTGCCCCTGCCTCACTGTGCAATTCTGCCAGCGTCGAGTGTCCATTCTTGGCATCCATTCATTTCTCAAAAAGGACTTGCTTTTTTCACTTCTCTTTTAGCTTTGTGTCCGGCTGAAGCCAGTCTAAGACAGCAAATCTGCCAAAAGGCTCTGGGAATTATGCAGCCGTGGAGTGGACAAGACTGGCAGACCAACATGGAACTAGCCCTGACAAAAAAGGAAAAGAAAACCCACACCACCACCTGTTTTTCTCTTGGAACAGTGAGTCGGCCATATTGAAACTACTTTTGTGGGATGACTAGTGTCAAGGCAAAAGACAGGGCAGGCACACCATGCCAGGACTAGAAGAGGATAAGACTGCTCGTTAAGCCTCAGTGCAGCCTTACGTCAGCTTAAGCTGCCCAGTAAGCTCAAGCTGCTTCATCCTTGAAGACCCTTTAGGAAAAATAAGCTCAACTGCCATGTCCAAGTGTTACAAAAATCATCTTTCTGTGTATAATCTAACACCTCGTGAACAGACATGTCCCCAAACCACATCAGCCATACCACTGTTTTGTTCTTGTCCTTCAGGTGGATGAAGACAAGGCTTCTCTTCTGCAGCAGCGGCAAGAGCCTGCACATTGCATTTTTCTGTGAGACCTGAGCAGGTCTTTTGGTTAGAGAGTGCCTTTTCTTTTCAGAGCAGAGCATTTATATGCAAAAACCGCCCCGATCAACCCAACATTTTCAGAATAGCTAAACTAGTTGCAAATTTGGGTTGAATTTCACATTACATGCTTTTAAATGTCCAAATAATTAACTTTAAAATATCCAGAGTTACTTGTTTCCCTATATTCCAAATGTTTTATTTGGTAGCACTTGGTGGGGGTAAGGGGCGGGGGGGGCGGGGGGGGGGGGGGAGAGGAGAGAAGCAAAAAAAAAAGGAAAAAAACCTAAGGGAACAAAAACATATTCACCCAAATTATAGAAGGCAGATGCAATTTTTTTCTTTTCCTCTGAGAATCTGAAGCCATGTCTCCTCCAAAACAACCTATCTACAACATTGTAAGTTATTCTAGAGAGGTTTGTTCAGTCTCCCACTGAATCTTTTCCATTTTGCAGGGACTACTTAAATATTCATTAAGCCAGTGAGAAGGAAAATGATTCAGTATTAAAGCACTTTCCTGGAAGGTGACAAATCTGGGCTCAAATCCATGTTCTGGTTCAGAGCAGGAGTTGGAATCAAGGTTTCTCTTTTCTCAGAAATATATCCTAACCGAGTTGTATTTGCTTTATTTACTTTTTTATTTTTTATTGTCCGAGAGAACATTTGGCCTCTACAAGGTGGAAGAGAGTCAGCGAAAGATGTCGCACACACAATACAGGAAAACGTGGTAGTTAAGTCATCCTGGAATGTGCAAATTTAAATCTCCACAGGCAGGGGCTGGTGTGAAGAGGAGATGAAATGGACAAATTCAGCAGCTAGAGGGCATGCAACCACAGTGCAACCAGCATTTCATCTGTCACATTCTCAGTTTTGCAATTATACCCGCATACGCCGTCTTGAGCCTTATGTCAGAGTTCAACCCTATAGCAGAAAACAGTAAGTATTGTTCTGATGGCAGGTAGGGAAAGAAGAGGACTGGTTGTTATGATGTAGTTTGAGTCTTCAGTGCCATGAGAAAATTTAAACAAATTTTATGTCACAGTGTTTGGATTTCTGGGGAAACGAGTGGTAGAAGCAGCCTGCAGAAGAGGCCCCCTTTCACTTCAAGCCTTGTCAAGTGGCAAAATTCATAATACACTACCTTTATGTTAATCTATGGTAAACATTAATACAGTAGTGAGGCTAAAAACTGACTCTGTCTGCCATCGGCAACTGTGATGGCAAAACTGAGACACTGCTCCGTGACACACATGTTACTCAGAGGCTATTCAAGGATAAAATAGAAGATTACTTGCCATGGCTACTGTACCCCTAAAAGCTAAAGAAATACTTTAGACAAAAAGATACCAGTATTTCAGCTCACATAGGAAAAGAGACCTTCTGTTTTTCCTTCAGTATCTTCCTTCAGGAGAAAGATAAAATTAGAAGGCTATCTTGAACAGGAATGCATTATTTTAGATGGATTTATTCTGGAACATCAATGATTTCATTTGTTTAAGTTGCATTTAGTACAGTTTGGTTACTATTTTAAATATTGTACATAAACGTGACTGAAAATTAATTTAAGATCCCTTAGAAACTTTAAAAAAAAGAAAGCTCACACACAAAAAAACCCCCAACAGGGCATTACTCTTGGAAACAGTATCTATTTGGAGGAACAGTAAGATATGTTTCATGGCATTCAGCCTGAAACACCAGGTTACAGCACAAGACCTGAGAGTAAGAAGTTTTACATTCTTCCCCTTGCCTCACTGCGTAGATTTGAAAAGTAAGAAGTCACCTGATGTCACCAGAAGGCACACTGCAGACCTGGCCTGTCCACAGAGAAAAAGAAGGGAAAATGAGGTCAGTCATGCAGAAAACAGCAAACTCAACCAGATCTGCGCTGCCCCGAGGGGACTCTGCCCCTGCACAAACTCTGAGGCACCTG
Organism: Chionis minor; assembly: GCA_013398295.1. Taxonomy (NCBI): domain Eukaryota; kingdom Metazoa; phylum Chordata; class Aves; order Charadriiformes; family Chionidae; genus Chionis; species Chionis minor. The sequence continues at coordinate 436,215 of VZSF01009049.1, read as the reverse complement.
TCCCAGCCAGGCAGCACAGCCTCCCTGCTGGCCTGCCATCCCCGGTGACCTCCCAACCTCCGCCTTCCAGCTCTTCAAAACCTCATAGGAGATCCCCAACTCGAGACTTATGCTTAAGACTACCTACCGACCGCTCTAGGGTCTTTACAACGAGAACCAGCAGGAGGAAGGACAGCAATTCGGCTGGTTTCTGAATCTGTGTATATGTGAAAGGAAACCTTTGCCTTTCATTAGTGTAGAAAGCTTTCGTTTCCTTGCTAAGTTTTTTACACTTGCTGTTTGCAACCTGGCAGTAGTTTTAAGGGATTTTGGTTGTCTTTGCAAGAAAACAAAATGAAGGATTTTTGTATCATGCATTTTAACATCTTTTTTGATATGTTCAAGAACAGCATCTCTGGAATGTAAGACCTGAATTCTCCCTCTCACATATTTCCTTTGAAGAAAAAGTATACTCAGACCTCTCTGTAAATTGGCATAGTATTTACCATATTAATGACACATAATAAAAAGATTCATTATTAAAAATAACTGCCGACTCCCAGCAGTTGTTTCAGAAACAGCAGATCTGATGAAATTTTCCTTCTACCTACTGCACAAAAGCAATAGTATACACCCATGGACAGGTTAAGTCTACGTTGCCCATGCAAGCAGTCCAAAGACCCTGGAATGCAAAGTTACCACACTTGCACAGCAGAGTTTGTCTCCCTGTATTAAGTGTAAAAAGTATGCCTTAAATGGCTATGCTTGCCATCATGGGTTATTTAGATTTTTCTTTTTTTTTTAAGCTTAAAAAAATTTTTTGTCATCAGCAGACAGAGCCTGCAGAAAATGAGCATTACAGCAATTTTAGACTTTCTAATGCTGACATGAACTCTCAGTGGAAACCTACTGAACTCTGTTAATGAGTTGGAAAAGGATACATTGCACTTCCACTACTCTAATGTTACACCACTGAGGTTCTACTGAGGTTGAATCTTGCTGAGGGTCAAAAAGCCTCTAGCTGCCAGTTGGAGCTCTACTAAGTGCACATCATCAGAGCAAAGTTGTACAAAAATTGCCTTAGAACATGAATGTGTTGCAGGGAGCTCCAAACATACATTAAATTCAAAGCAATTTTTAATAATTTATCTAGATAGGAAAATAACATCTAGTTATAGAAATCCTCATCTCCTTTAGGAAAGCAGGTTCAGGAGAAAAGGACACAACAAATTATAATTACTGCAACACAAATTGATTTCAATTAAATACAATACCAGTATCCACCTGCACCATGTAAAATAAACTTTAATTTTAGGTATTGTGTTCATAAAGGACATTGAATTTTAGTGGACTCATCTAGGCAGAGTATTCGTTTAAAAGGGAAGAGCCCTGACAGCCATGTGTACAGTGACAGGTCATGAAGATCCGTTACTGACCATATTCAAGGGCAGACTGTCAACTCTGAATTATATTGAAGTGACCTTAGAAACTAGTCACCAGATGGAGAACTCTCAAAAAAATATTAATTTTGGCAAACAGCAGGGAAAGGTATCCATTTATTTTATTCTCCATCTTATGCTGTTAACTGTTCTCAAGTTCTGTGTCATCTGCAGGCTTCGGAAGAGTTAGACCATTACCTACACAAAATAGACTGTTGTAAGCATTTAAACATTTTTCTTACCGTTTATAAGTCCAAACATGAAAAATAATATCATACACATTAATCTGTATGTATCCACACAATTAAAAATAGAGATATGGATGTCCTTTTGTCAAAGACAGTAACTCACAGGTAACTAAATGGCATGTGGATGCGCAGAAGTGAATGGGATGGGATTAGTTCTAGTTAGTTAGTTATAATAGGGGGTGTTTTTAGTAATCAAAGCATGTAAACATGCTTTAAAAAAGCTCTCCAAATATGGACTTGTCAAATTTATTTTCTGCTGGGGAGCACAGACAAAAGAGTGAGGAGGTATTGGTCAGCTCCATTAGTCAAGGAAACACCGCGTGCCATTATGTCTGCTCTCATGAGCGCAGGAAGAAGCAGTAGCCATAACACCACTGGTGGCTATGGAGTGCTAAAGCTACAGCAGCTCTGACCTAGATGTTTGTGGGGGAATATGGAGCTGGTCTAGGTAGCGTCTGAAGGTATGGCAGGAGCTAGTAAAAAAGGGTGATCTGCAACAGATTCTTCCTTTATCCTTCAAAGGTCAACAGTACTGTCTACAAAACAGTGACAGCTGCAAGGTCCAGTTCCAGGGCTTCTATCTTGATATTTATTTCATATTAACCACTTATATACTTTATATGTGAGTATTTCATCACAGCTGGACTCTGATCTTTTTTCCTGTCGCTATAACTGAGATACTAAAGCTAAACTTGCCTAGCAGCTAACGTCCGCAGTAGTCATGGTAGCAGCGCACTTCCATTTAGGAAGGGAGCCCAGGTCACAGTTCAAGATACCAAGCAAAACAACGCAGAGATGATTGAATTACTAACACTTAGGACTCGTCTGCTCTATGAGGGAAAAAACCCCATATACTTGGCTTCATTGTCAAGTAATCACAACCAAAGAACAGGTATTCAACTCTGCCTAAATCCTAAACTTGTTTCTGAAATGGCAATTCCATGGTTGCGTTTTTTTTTATATCTAGCTACTAATATCTGCATTAGCTGCCAGATAGCTCCCCATACTGCAAACATTAAGGGTCTCAGAAAAATGAAACCACTTTTTCTATGGTGTCAGCTTCATCAGCATTATAGTCTTCAAATTTTCAGTCTTCATATGTAGGCTTGAACCGAAGTCGGAATTATATGGGAACGTAGAAAATAAATGCAGTATGCAAAAGACTTGAAGTAATCCCTTCTCTCTGATTATCACTAATAAGGACTCAGGTGTCTCTAGTTTCAGGCATTGTCTTTCAAGAAAGATGTGACCCAGCTGAGCAGAATCCTTAGAGGAGCAATGAAGAAGTCAGAAAATCATAATCTATAAAGAAAGGTTGAAGGGTCATTTAAATTAAAGCATACTGAAGAGGCATGCAACATTGTTCAAATGTATAAAAGGCTGCTTAAAGGTGAAATAAAATAATTAACTATGCCAGTGATGGATAGTGTAAGAAGTAAGGGGTTTGAATTAGCATGAAGATTTAGATTAGATACTAGCAAAATTTTTCTGATGCTAAGCGTAGGACTGGAATAAATAAGCCTGGGGAAGCTGTTGAGGCTCTGGCACCGGAGATCCTTGGGAACTGCTTAAACAAATATCTGACAAGGATGATCAAGACCTAGTCACCCTTGCCATGGAGCAAAGGAACCCACTGAGGCTCTTTTGAGGTCCTTGCCGGTCCTGTGCTGTGATTTCCATACAGATTAGAGTGTTCATCAGTTCAATACCAGCAAGTTTGGGAGGAACGCAACCTTAGCTGTCATTTTTAAATTCAGTTGTGATTATTACATGTAATTTATGGATTACTGGCTCTGCTCAAAGACATAGCTAGAAAACAAATGTGCATCTTTTCTGTATTGATCAAATTGTGTGATTATGATCAATAGTGAAGAAGCATAATATTTCATCTGCTATATTTTAGAGTTGTGATTAATATCACCTCACTTTTGACATCTTAAAGTCAGATGTCTGGCATAAGGCTCCTTCTTTAAGATGCAAGGCATTTCTTCAGGTGAATTCACCCTATTCTTACTTCCTAAATTAAACAAGGTAGTTTGTTTACTATGCATGTCTGTCTTTCTCAGCAACACAAGAAGCCTCATCAAGTAGACATCTATTTCTGTGGATTGCCAAGATAAAGCTTGAAGAAACTGATAGCAATCCTAGTGTGGAAATGGCAAGTTGCATTTCAATTCATATTGCACTACTGATTAAATAGCACCAGTATAAATGCCCAGATTTGTTTTAGGGGTCATGCTGAGAGAGTACTGCTTCTTCTATGCATTTGGGTAGGTTTATGACGTTTTACAATTTGATGGATTGTTTGAAGCTCGTTGTGATGTTATGAGCCAGCACACTCAAAACAGCGGAACTGCTAAAAGAGGGTCTTCCAGAGGGCACATATGCAAACCAGTTTCTCCCTAAGACTGGTATATTTCTTCTTCAGCTCTAGGACTGGATTTGAAAGCCTGACCCTCCTGCCATGCCACTCCATTCCCCCCACAGTATATGATGTTTCAGTGTGCCTTCAACGAAAGTAAAATGCAACATCTGTTTTCAGCAAGTTTACAAAGTCCTTCTAAATTGCTGTCAATATTTCATAACAAAACTACTCCAATGTACATTTGGATCCAACTGTTTGTTTAAACAAAAGACACCTTATGGTATCCCTTATAAATTATCTGGGACATCTTGGGCTCAATACCAGTAAGGAGTTTTCTAATTAGTCTTTATGAATAAGGAATACATTTCCTTGCATTTGTTAGTTTTTTATTATAGTGCTGTAATATTAGTAGCTTCACTTTATTAGTAACCTTAATTTTGAAGCAGAATACATCATTTAAAAAAATAAATTGGTATAAGTTATGTTTTGCAGTGTGGATATGATGTAAATCAAATTTCATTGTGTGAGAACGTGCACACATACACAAATCATTCTTTCCTCAGTTATAACGGATAATATACACAATATGCAATTAACATAATTACTTTCCCTAGTGCATGGATAAATAAGATGTATTTCTTAATTTTCCATACAGCTTTGAAAAGTTATCATAAATGATGTTAAATAAAATTTAGTTTTGGTTTGGATGCTCTAATATCTTTCCTGACATGAGCTCTAAATGAATTCCAAAATCAAAACACAACACAGCAGGGAGCTGCAGCTGATAGGCAAAGATCTGCTCAGTGCCTGATATATTAATTAACAACATTTGAAGTCTGCCCGTGTCATTGAATACAACGTTAAATGAAGGTTCTGCCCAACATAATGTTAGCATGGAAGACAACAGTAATTTCACTGTGTTAAAAGAGTCGGTGGGAACAATTTGTTTGTTGTCAATTTGGATGGCATTCCAGTAATGTATATATCCTTGAAGAAAGTATTTCTTTTCTTCATAGAGGCTGAAGATATTCAAAACCCGACTGGATAAAAGACTGAACAACCTGCTCTTTTTAACCCTGCTTTGAGCTGGGAGGGCAGAATAGGTGACCTCCAGAGGTGCTTTCCTACCCCAGCCATTATGTGCTTCTGCTATTCCGTGAATATGCAGGTGGGACAAGAAAACACTGAAAGTAACTGCAATGCAGTTGTATGCGATGTATACGAACATTTCATTTTCCTGCAAAGTTCTTTCCTTTGGAACAAGTTTATTATTTTGTTCAGACATTATCACCCCAAATCTCATGTTTGCAGATAGACTAGCTGCCCCATAATGGTCTAAATCATAAAGAAAAACCCTCAACAGATTAAAGAGGATGTTGTCTAACACAATAAAAGGAATACATATATCTGAGTCAAATGAAAGCAGCATTCGCTTCCAGTTTTATGATGTGAAAATCTGGCATCTATTGTAGCCTAGCCATTCAAGACCCCTCTGTGAAATAGGTGGGATTAAGGGATCTTTAGAGGATATCTTTATAAATTTAAAAAGGAACTTACGAGATTGATGACTTCCTTAAACTGGGCATTTAACTTTTAGTTAGTAAAGGTTATGGAAAAGGAACCTCATAATGAAAAAATCCGAAACATTCAGAGAATAATCTTAAGTGAATGCCAGGAATGTGGTGTTAGTTGGAGAGAAACCAATCAAGCACACACCTTACAATATATTTTTATGTGTTCAAATTTCCACACATATTTACTGACTGTCATTATAATTATTTAGATGGGTAGTCCTAGTTCAACAAGCATTTTTCACATTCAGACCAAGTCCCTACTTTGAGAAACACGCAGTAATAATCCCCTAGGACAATATTTCTGCAGAGTTGGATATGCATTTTGACCATATTGTTGTTTGCAGGCTTCTGTTTATGTTCACATTTGTTCAGAGCAACAGCACAGCCCGCATGCTCTCAGGCAGAGCCGAGCAGACACAGACAGGCGCGTGCCAGTCGCTGGGAAGGCTTCAGAGAGATCAGGTAGAATTTGCTGTGAGAACATCTCTGCAGCACACACCACTCTAGCACTTCTCAACAACGCAGCACTGTGTATCCTTCCTTGTGTGTTCAGTCATTTCTACTGAACACATCCAGATAGCCTTCCAAAATGCATCACATGCCCTACCCCTTTGTTCCCTCATCTAGTATTTCTTTTAAATTAATGTACCTTTTCTCCTTCATCTTGTCATTCTTTCCATTTGGCATGTCCTTCTGCTATTGCCAGCCTGCAGAATATGACCCCTGAGACAACAGAAAACCTATGAAACCCATATACCTTCTCTGAGGAGAGACAGCAACACTACAAAGTCTGAATCTTCATTCAGAACTGTGGAGAATGGGTAAAAATTTACATACATTGGGATATGATGTTTCAGCAAATTAGTACTATGTTAGTAATCAGAGAATAAGTAGCAAAATTAAAAATGTATTTCCTGTTACCATCATTTCCATGTGCTGTTCACAGCAGCAGTGCTTCTAGCCCCAGAGGTTGCAATGCCACGCAGTTTGAGAAGAGTATTGATAAAAAGGGATGTAACACCTGTGACCATGGTGCACAAGGGACATCAAGCAGAGCACAGTAAATACTCCAAACCAGTTTCCAACACTAAAGAAGATATGGAGATGTCAGAGCTTCCATACCTTTGCCCTAGATAACTCTTGAGAAGTTTTAAGCACGCTGGTTAGAAGCACCTCCAGTGCCAACCTCTGCTTCCCTTGAGTGTTACATTACTAGGTTCTATGTTTCAAGAGTACAACCTGACCCTGCTGCACTGCAGCAACTAGCAATTACAGAACACAACACAATCAACGGACAAACAACCAAAATGTAAAAGCAAGTTTTGTCTGGATGATAAAATACAACATTCAGGCAACTCTCCAGGGAGGCCTGTAGGTCATAGAGTAAGAAAACGGGAAAAGTCAGCTTCGCCTTTTTTTTCCTAATGCTCTGCAGTAGCCTCACAGCGGGAAGGGAAAGCAAAGACTCCAGTCCCTATCTGAAACCAATCCTAAAAGCTATCAGAAACCAATCCTAAAAGCAGTCCTTTAGCTGGAACCCAGCAGTTACTGGGCTACAGAATGTCAGCTGCAGCCTCTGGGCAGGAACCAGAGCACAAGACAATAAAGGGTTGATGGTGATGGAGGGCAGTTTGCTGTCATCCACCACTGTGAGGGACACAACCTTTTTTTTTGATGTAAGTCATCAAAACTGAATAAAATTTCCCTCAGACCCCAGGCTTTTTTTCCATAGGATGTGCAGGCAAAGAATCTAGTTGCACGCCCAGTTGGGCACCTAATACGCTGTAAGTGAATTTCATGCACAATAAGTTTTGATTAGGATTTCAGCAGACATGCACAGTGTAGTACCATTCAGAATGCATGCAGCAAAAGAGAAAAAAGGAAGAGGGGTTGCTAAGAAAGGGCAAATCCAGTGCTGATTTTTCTCCTGGCTCCAGTATGCAGCCTGTGCACACCTTGTCTTAAATAGGAACCTCTCCTAGGAGACTGTGAACTCGCAATATCTCCCCAATGATTGATGCTCTCAGTTGTGGGAGAGAAAGTAGGGAAGGAGGGACAGAGTCAAACTAGAATTGTACTGCAGATTCCTTCATTCACTGTGGCACGGTGAAAATTCTTCCAGGGAGAAAATGATGGGGACATAAAATGGAAAGTCATTCTGTGCAGGATTTCTGAGCTCATGAATCTCCTAACCTCAGTTCTACTTCATTCCCAAAGTGAAATGAATCACGATGGCAAAAATGGAATTAATTCTTGCCAGAGTATAGTCCTGCCATGCACAATGAATCAATGTCCATTACACAAGGCATTCCTTCCCTCTGCTAGGAAATGGGTGCCCACCACCCGGCAAATTCACCACTGTATCACTGCAGCTCAAGCGGGCTCACCGAGCTTTGAATTACTTCTCATTACTGTGTGGAAACATAGTTAACTGCTTATGTCATCGAAAAATTCCCCCCATCACTTCCAGCTCAGAATTTTCCTTCTCTCAAAAGCAGCCAAGTTGGTGTAAATTTTATATTTTAATTTCTTACCAAATAGAATTAAATCTTATCAGAGTACAGTAGTGCCATGCAAGTACAAAAACCAGGACAATTGGGAAAATGTTTTCAAGTGGAAGATAGCATTAAAAGGAACATCCTGGTGAAAAACCTTCTTTTGTTAAAGAAAACTGTTCAAAACAAATCATTCCAGCTAGTTCTCCTTCTAACTTGACCACTTGTCCAGGGATCTGTAAATACGCGTGTTCTGGGCTATTCTGTCACAATGCTGCTGGGCTGCACAATACCGACATCTACATTTTCTAATAGGTCAGCAAGTTGGGTTTTTTTAATTCATTTACATAATGTTTTTGGCACCACTTTATTTCTGCATGTAAATAAGCAGAGCAGATACACTAATGAGCCCTGGTTCTGGATTATATGTTCAAAATATAACAAGCCCCATCCACAAATTTTCCATCCTGTATTTTCTTGATATAAACATTCAAATCATGTGCACGCAGGTCACAATTACTTAATTGCTCATAACAAAATTTAAGTGTATATTTTGCAATTAGTCCTACATAGTAAGAATGTAATTAAAGACATAGTTGATTATCATTTGAAAATTCAAGTGAGGGAAAAATTGAAGTCACGGCGTTTGTATTGCAATTTGATTCCATTTTAGAAGGAAACACAGTAAAGTGTTATTTCTAAACAATAGAAGACATATGTAAAATATTGTTAAATGTAAGTTGCATGCATTTACCTTTGGCCATTGTTCTTTGCAAAAATCTCATTTCTTGATGATGGTCTTTTTTTTCACAAGTAACAAAATTGGTAGTGTTACATACCATATTGACTTAAATATTTTATTACCCTTTACTTTTTTAATGTATAGAGTCTTATTCTAGAGTATCATTCACCCTCCATTGGTGTAACCTGCCTGTTTATTTCATATTTGCCTAGCAGCTGTTCATCAGCGTTGCCAAAATACCTAGGTATTTTTAAGTGGTTTGGAGTGTTTAGCGAATTGGAGAACACAATTTTCTGCATTTACCTGAAGGCAATCTGAAATAGACATGACTTTTAGCAGTTCTAAAACTCAGTCATCTGAAGCGTGCTCATGGTTCAGAATACAAAGTCACAAGTCACTTAGCAAATTTAGAAAACATTACCATATCTGGCCACAGAAACACGTTCATACAAAGTAAAATTTGGTAAACAACATAGATTAAAAAGATGAATTTGGAATGCAAAAAGATGGACTTCTGAGTTACAATGAAAATCTAATGTATATCACTAGGATTTCAGCCCAGCCTTCCTCCTCAATTTGGTGTTTTACCCTAGTTATACAATAGCAGCCCGGCTTCAGATGGGAAGGATTGTCACCATCCCTCGAGTTTTTTAGCAGAATGAGACCCGAATCTCTTTCTCAGTATGAGTCTCAGAAGAGCCAGGTTTCATCTGCTTTAGCACAGAAGTCCCTTGTGGCCTTCTGACTTGAGAGCTTATAAAGTAAAATCTGCGTTGTTTGCTTGTTCCAAGCGTAGACCAGCCTGCACAGAATGGTTACAAAGTTCTTGCTAGCTTCATGGAACACTAAACTCACACAACACGTCTGAGAATGAAACGTACTATGAGACCAAGCCTATTCCATATGGTGTTGAGCCTAATTGCAGATGTTCCCCAAATGCTATGTGTAGTCAGAGAAAACTGCTGGTATTAAAATTACTCTGAACCCAGGATGGGGAGGAGGAAGGAAGAAGGAGAAAAGAAGACGTCTTTCATGACATTTGTATCTCAGCAAAAATTGCAGGTTATGCCACTATGCTGGGTAGTGCACAAAGTGATCAGAATAATTTTAATTCTGATTTTCATGTGTTCACAACCCTTATACTCTTTGATACATTTTTAGGCAGCTTTGCTTTACTATTATGAATCTTTCTCAGAAAATAACATAATATTTCATTTACAGTTCTAAGTGTAGACATACTGGTCTGCTAGTTAGTCTGCTAGTTATGAAACGTGAAACAATAATTCCACCTTTTTTGTAAAATCCAAATTTCAAAGAAGGCTTAACCACAGAAAAACAACACCAGGTTTCAAGTGAGGAAAAAAGGTGCCTTACAACTTGATAAGTACTTTTGAACAATGAACTATTTTTGAGCAATGAATATTTTTGAAGTGCTGCAATCCACTAAAAAATTATCTGCAAACATGAATAAGCAAAACTCAAGTATGTTCTTCAATAGAAATAATTTGTGAGTTCTCACAGTAAACATTTCAACATAGAATAGGCAATCACACTCTTAACATCAGTTTTTCTCATCAAGTATGTCACTAATCATGTTTCCGTCCTGCTGACCATGGTGAGCATAAGGTTGTAACACTCATGTGCCCTGCAAATGGGACCTTGCCTGATTTTCATAACTGGGTAAAGCCTATAAACTTTGAGAAAAGCCAAAGGATTTTGCCTCTCTTGTTATTTTTCAAATAGTGTCCTCCTTCAAAAGCAGTGTTAGGAACTTCTATAGGACTATACACTACAACCCGCTTTCAAATTCAAGTCATCATTTTAGAAAAATATAAGGAAAGTTACATTTTAACAAATTCTCATGAGTTAGTTGAATTACAGTGAGTAAAAGGTTTTAGATATGAATCTAAATTCAATTTATCCAGTAATAATATGAAGATTATGACAGCGGAGAATGTGCTAGACCATTAATAAATTTGGAAATTGGAAAAATTGTCATTTCATTCAAACTCATTTCTGTCCCGTTGGTCAAAATATGGCTCCTCATTTCTTACAAGATTATGATTTTCTTATTCGTGGGATTTCTGCTTTGTGTTTTGACTGGCCCACTGTAGACAAGATATGCCAATGTAAGTAAAAGCTTTCAAACTTAAAACCTGGGGTTTACTTCATTTTACTTAATTAAGCATTAAAAGCAAGTTACATTTATTTAAATTTTTTTGAAATCCATGCATTATATCTCACCAGAACAAACTTTCCCATCTACAGATAAATTTCTCATAACATGTGGACCCTAGGGTTGATCTTGCCTTTAGTCCATGTTTATATGTTTGGTGTTCGTACCAGGAAAATATCAGAATTCCAAGATCTTACATTTAGTGAAAGAAAAATTAGAAGTCTTTTTTTCTGTTTTTAGATTAAAGTTTCTCAAGAACAATCTTTTACTGAATTGTTCTAATAGTTGCTGGATTCTATATATGTCAGTAAATGTTCATTAAACCCCTTTAAAATGCAGTGAAACACATTTGTGTAGAGGGTTGGAGAGATAATTACACACTTTAAACACAAACTGCAAACACAGTGGTAATTACTTGCCTTCATGGGTTTCCAGTCAATGATGGTGAGAGTATATATTTACCTGAAAATGGTATGTTACCTGGAGTTTTCATTGGCTAATGCAAGGCACGGGGAAATTGCTGGTAGCTTTCTTGTCCCCAGTTCATATCCTATGGTTCTTAATAATAATCTATGGCAATCCTTTCAAAATATGTATATGCCTTTGTGGATTGGGGGTGGAAGGTTCGATGCCAAAGGACAAAGGGTTCTCCCTCGCATTTACATTAAAAATGAGATTCACAGTTTCTTCTAATTATACAGTTTATCAAAAGCTCTAGTTCCAGTTGTCAAAACCTGGCTTCATTTTCACATTGACGTCCCTCATCTCTGTTGCTGAATACAGCTTTCTTCTTTCATAACTATAAATTCCAAATTGGGTGTACGGTCCTATCTCCACATGGGAAATTAGTATTCAGTGAAGTTTTCCAGTTTTTTTGGAAGCTAGCAAGATCCCTACTGAGTTGTGTGGGCTAAAGTGGCATATTTAGCCAATCAAAGGGAAATATAAAAGGTCAAACACACCAACACACTCTGATTCTTTCTGGCACAAGAGATTAATATTATATGCAACACTTATTTATAAATCCCCAAAGCATATTTAGGAAAAAAAAAAAGGGTTTCATCTTATATTTTAAAAGCTGAGTTGAATTCTGTGTCCCTAAATGTGTACCAAAACTGAATTTGTCCAGTGAGTTTCTGATATCACAGAGGTTCACAGGTGAGAAGAGGGGGTGAAGGACATGGTTCAGTTGTGCAAAAATTTATCTAGTGAAATTTTATTTAGGATAACATTAGGCTTCTAAGACACCCAGAAAGCAGGTACAACCCAGGGCATTTGGGACATTTGCACGTGTCTGGCATTGTAGCATTTAAGGTCTGGAGAATTACATTCAGGCAATGGATTTCAGCCCAAGGTGTCCCAGGAGTTTAAACTACAGTGTATAAAAAGATCGGTTTTGAAGCCAAGGGCTGATAGATCCTCATGTAAAAAAAGCCACATTAAACATCACGTATTTTTTGTCATGTTAGCCTGGATCCAAGCTCACAATATTGGCCTGTTGTTTCTCATTCTGGATTGCCTCTGGCACAAACTGACAGGTTCTTCAGGAATCTGTGAACGTTTCCCATTTGTTCCAGCCCCATGCTTGTCCCAAAATGATCCTCCTTGGACATACAGGCTACAACTAGTAAATTGGATGTTTCACCCCAGACCATTTTTCATCAGGGAAGCTAGGGAACAGTCAAGTTCCTAAAGCAAGCTGGCCCAGAGTGGCACATGTCCACACAATTAAATGTTATCACCCTCCATAAATGTGAATAGATGCAAACTGCCAAATGGCAATGGTGCTTGACCTGCGATAACTCCCAGACTATGTCAGAAATTGTGTGGGGAATCCCTAGGTGGTGAGGCCAAAAGCATGCTAAGGGGTCACCTAAACCTTTTGCCACATGTGCAATCCTATTCCAGCGCCCAGGAAATCCTGGCACTGTTCAATTTACTGGTACGCAGAGACAGTCGCTGTTTCTGAAGTAATTAATGCGATTAACAATCCAGGCACAAAAGGGCAGTTCAGCTGCATCTGGCCAAGCACATTAGACCTTTCTGGTCTGTAGGAAATATTCACATGGGCATCTTTTTTGTTCTGTCTTCTTCACAGTACATCCGAGGGAGAATATCATCTCCAAATCCTACCCTGAAAACCTGCAGCCAGCACTAATGTAGCAGTAGAGGGCTTCCTGCCGAGTTTTACTTGGGCTGGGAAAATTTTTACTGAGAAAAGAAGGTCCAGATGTCGAGGTGAGCATGCTTAGGCTGGGCAGTTGAGCAAGATACACGAGGAGTTGCTGGCACTGCACTTCCCAAGGAAAGGAAGGAAAGTTTTCCCCTTACCTCGGGAAAACACTACCAGACCCCCTTGGGTGTCTGCCCCACACCCGGACATCTTCTTTTTATCTTCTGCTTAAAAGGCCTTGGGGAACCATGCTGTGGTGTGCACACAGGGAAGAGGGGCACTGGGAATGGCACAGCCTTTGGCACAGACTGTTGTAGACTGACATTTATGTCTAAAAGCTGACAGCTGTGAGGCTGGAGGACATACTGCTGATGCCATTTTGCCAGAACCTCATGGGGCTGGCTAAAAGGACATAGTAAGTAAGTATGGCCGGGTCACAGCCATGACCCATCTGCCATGGCTGATGCAGAAATGCAGGCAATTAATTTCAGGCCTGAAATGAGCACTATTACCCACAAGTGCCAAGATAGCATTTAAGGAACTGCTCTTTCCCGTGGTGCATGAGCTTATAGAAAAAAGAAAAATGTCCTCATACCTGCCCTCCTGCTTCTGGCCACACTCACCCTGCATCTTGCAGCAAGAGGCAGCACATTGTGCTCAGCAGAGCAGCTGAACAAGCCATGGGTACCAGGCGCTGGCAAGCCAGGGGCACCAGTAGGACAGGCAGGCTGGGAGCAGCACAGCCAGCTGGACAGCTGATGAGCATGAGTTTGCTCCAGTCAAAGTGCAACGTTCCTGGAATTAACTGAAGCAATCAGCACATGTATAAAGTCAGTCATAGAGATACGGCTGTGCGATCATGGCAAAGGTAACAATTTCTAGCTCCAGTAACGTATTGATTCATCACTGAAGCCAGTACAGCAGTAGGACCAGGGAAATTTAATTTTCAGTATAGCAAAAGGCTATGGTTTCTGAAGCAGCTAGATGTAGAATGAAAACTGATTAGTAGCTTGAAAGGAGTGGCTAAACAAACTACCGGAAAAAAATAATTGAACTGAGAGTCCAGAAGTGCAGAAGTGCTGGCACGACTGAGAAGCTGCAGAATAGCTCAGAAGAGCAAAACCTGTTTTAAATAAGCAAGGCAGAACAAAAGCATCCAGAAATAAGGTGTCATGCCAGCAGCAGCTTAATAACTAATATATTATGTCAGAGAGAGCTGTTATGAGAAGCACTGCCTTCACCAAACACGCATGAAAAGTAGATGCGAGCAGTCCTTACAGACAGATGATAAAAGTAGACGTGACCAGTTCAGAACAGCTATTGTGCAAGAACCGATGTGCACCATCCTGCTGACCCTCACCACTCATTATTCTGTACTTTGGTAAATAAAGCGACTGAGCGAAGACCAGAATGGCATGATTTAACAGTAGCGAAATGGAAAAAAGAAACCCAGGCAGCCCCAAAAGGCTTTTTTTAAATGATAACATATAGATTACAAAAATGTCAGCCTTAAATAATAAAATATTGCATAGCATAAGCTTCACTTCTGATACAATTAATACTTATGAAATCTTCCTATAGACTTCCTATATCTACTCTAGGGTAGAGGATACTTAAGGAGTTATATCCATCTAAATTATTTTATTCTCAGATTAAAAACTGAATTATCTTCTGAACTCTTCAATCACTCATTAACTCAGGGAGCATTAGGGTGCCCCCATAAGACTGACATTCTGATTTTCTTATGAAAAAATTTTAGACAATTCTAGATAAACTATTCACCATGTACACAAAACAAGTAACATCAATATTCACATAACTCTACAGAAGTCCATAGGAACAATAAGTGTTAAAACAAAACCAAATTCTCAGTGAAGTCACAAGGTCAATTTCACTGACATGATTAGGTTTGGTATTTAATATCTATTAGATCAGAGAAAAATAAATCCTGATATTTTCAGAACCTAGCACCAACTATTTTTAAATATTCAACTGTAATGGCTCCATCTGAAACAGCTACAGAAAAGTGACATTCTCTAGGAAAAGAGGCACAATACGCTGCAAGTGGAAACAACTGGAAACATCCTCAAAGAGCAAAATGTTTGAAATAAAAGAGGAAATATTTTATGACAACCTTTCAGAAGTGACATTACATCAATTCGACTTGCCTGAAGGTAACCACCAGCAGTGTTTTGCTTTGTTTCCCTGCTTTAATATAGTTAAGCCTAGGAAGTTCCTGCAGCAACCAGCAATTCAGCCTTGATACTCAGACCAGACTTTCATAAAAAATAGGTATATCTAAGTACAGCAGGAACTTTTAGAGCTCCTAGAATACTTTGGGTATAGGAATTTTTTTTCCCTAAAGATAGTTTGATAGTATTGGAAGATGTACTGAAGCTGAACTGAGATCAAAGTAAATTGAATAGATGAGGAAAGATTCCTACTATATATTCCAGTTCATTTTTAAGGCAAGTAAATTGAACTCAATTACCACTTTTTGTTTCATTACAACTCTTTAACTGAAAAAAATATATGCTCTTCTCAAACTGCAACAACTCCCACTGACTTAACAAGATGAAGAATATCAATTTAGAGTTAAAAAAACTAAACTTTTTTTTTCAGTTATTGTGTGCTACTTATTCAGTAATTTCTAGTACTATTTGGTGGGGAGAAACGTGGTGGTGTTTTAGAATCACTGTGTTGCAACCTTTGCTCTTTTCTCCGCCTTTTCCTCTATCATCTTCTCTTTCAATTCTATCTCTGTCCATCTTTCTTTTTTCTTTTTTTTTCTTCTACTTATTATGCCTTTCTACCTAACATCAAT
The DNA here is from genome assembly GCA_013398295.1 of Chionis minor. Classification (NCBI taxonomy): domain Eukaryota; kingdom Metazoa; phylum Chordata; class Aves; order Charadriiformes; family Chionidae; genus Chionis; species Chionis minor. The sequence continues at coordinate 420,200 of VZSF01009049.1, read as the reverse complement.
ACAGTCTTGATTCCATGCTCTATCAAACTGATTTGGCATTGACATAGTTATGTTTGCATCAGTGGCAGCTTAACCCACAGGATCCTCAAAAGGAAATTTCTTGATAGGTTTGTGTGTGTGTTTCTGTGTGTCTGCACCCATAACTCAGAGGAGGTTTAATAGAACTATATTGTACAAAAGAATACCAGCATAGTTTATTCATAACCAAAGTAATACTAACAAGGCAAGAATGTCAGCAAAAATGGAAACATTGGTCATTGCTTTACAAAGGACTTTGTATTTCTCTCTTGTGTGTGCTTTTCTGTGCTCAGTGTAGGCTGATATGTGCCCACCTCTCTGAGCTTGGGATGGCCAGTGAGATCTCAGAACAAAAATGTTCAAAAATTAGGTAGCACATTTAAGTGGTATTAAAAATGTGCACATCCATGGAGACATGTTGCATACTGTAACATGTCTGTACCAGGTTTGCAGTAACCCCTGTTGCATTATGTCAATGGAGCAGGTCACTAGTGAGAAAGACAAAGAAAGGTGCTGGAGATGGTTGGAATAGCCCCCATATCCGTCTGCAAGAAACCCGTGTTTCTTCCCAATTTCTTTTATGATGACCCAATGAAAGGATGCAGGAACAGTGAATTTCTAGCCCCAAATCATTGCTGCATGTTACAGTTAGGTCACATCTGTGAATTTTTCTTCCTAATCCCAAACAGAAATATTGAATACCCTCCCCCCCCCAATCTGAAGGTGGCATGGGAATCAAAAAAAAAAAAAAAAAAAACCCAAAACAAAACAAACCCCCCAAAAAACCCCAAGGAGATGCTTCTGATGTTATCTATCTAATAGAAAGTTTTAAAGAAGATGTCAGCTTCCCATAGAATAAACTCCTTGGAAAGTGATGTCTTCATGGAAGACACTTCTCTGCAAAGAGAACAAAGAGCCTCCTGTCTTCAGCTAGTCACCTCGTAACAATAGGAGGGCAGCTTCACTGTTTCACTGTTTTCTGAAACTCTTCTGGGCTGTTGAAGTGATTTGACAGCTTCTATGCAGTTCATCATGCCTGAGTTATGAATATTCACAATGTTCTCACTGGACCACTCATCCCTTTACTGAAGGATAGTTTTGCAGATGCATAGTCCCTCTGTCTCATTGATCTAATCTGCAAATAATGGTGGATTGTGCACTGGAAGTCTGCATTGGCACTAGTTACATGATTCCTGTTTTGTGGCCAGTCATTCCCTCGGTGATCAGCAGTTCATCCCACCATTCATTGAATTGGCACAAGCAAGTGCTTAAGGAGATCCTTTCATTGTTCCTTGGGCTAGCCTAACAGACAAAAATGGGCAGGAAAAAGAAAAATGGAGTATGAGATATTTCTGTATCCATGGCTTCTGTCATTTTTAATCAGGTATTCTTTTCTATCAGAAATACAGCCACATGATAACCAGGAACAAAAGTCTCCCTCTTCCTTTTCTATTGTTCTGAAGTAATGGTAAATAGTGGGACATGGACCTGTTGGAGTTGGTCCAGAGGAGGGCCACAAAGATGATCGAAGGGCTGGAGCACCTCTCCTATGAAGATAGGCTGAGAGTTGAGGTTGTTCAGCCTGGAGGAGAGGAGGCTCCAGTGGGACCTTATAGCAGCTTTCCAGTGTTTGAAGGGGGCCTACAAGAAATTTGGAGAGGGACTTTTTACAAGGGCATGTAGTGATAGGACAAGGGGTAGTGGTTTTAAACTGGAAGAGGGTAGGTTTAGATAGATCTCAGGAAGAAATTTTTCACTATGAGGGTAGTGGGACACTGGAACAGGTTACCCAGGGAAATTGTGGAGGCCCCATCCCTGGAAGTGTTCAAGGCCAAGTTGGATGAGGCCTTAAGCAACCTGGTCTAGTAGGAGGTATCCTTGCCCATGGCAGGGGAGTTTGAATGAGATGATCTTTAAAGACCCTTCCAACCTAAGCCATTCTATGATATGATTCTATATTCTTGAGGGAGCAGATCCATCCAAAGAACATTGAAACCCAGGTCCTTGTGCCTATTCAAGTAGGGGCATTAGGCCTTGTATTTTCTTCTGTTGCCTGCTATCATCTCATGTCATCCTACTGTTCCATGATACAAATACGTAATAGCAATTCTCAGTCGTCCATCAATGCTGCATTCTGTACCTCCTGGAAAAAAAGAAAGGCCATTGATATCAGAATAAGCATGGTTTTCCTGTAAGCTCAGTTTGTGATTTTGACTAGCCTAGCAAGTTAAAAAACAACTAAAAAGAGTGTTAGCCTTCTGTGAGAAGCTGCTAGAAGCTTCCCCTATGTCCAACAAAGCCAATACCAGCCTGCCCAAGATGGGCCTGCTGCTGGCCAAGGCTGAGCCCATCAGTGATGGTGGTAACACCTCTGTGATAGCATAGTTAAGAAGGGGAAAAAACCTCCCAACTGTGCAAGAGAAAACTGCAGCCAGAGAGAGGAGTGAGAATATGTGAGAGCAACAACTCTGCAGACACCAAGGTCAGTGAAGAAGGAGGGAGAGGATGTGCTGCAGGTGCCAGAGCAGATGTTCCCCTGAAGCCCGTGATGAAGACCATGGTGAGGCAGGCTGTCCCCCTGCAGCCCATGGAGGTTAATGGTGGAGCAGATACTCACCTGCAGCCCGTAGAGGACCCTGTGCTGGAGCAGATGGATGCCCAAAGGAGGCTGTGACCCCGTGGACAGCCCACGCTGGAGCAGGCTTATGGCAGGACCTGTGGACCTGTGGAGAGAGGAGACCACGCTGGAGCAGGTTTGCAGGCAGGACTTGTAACCACATGGAAGGGATCCACACTGGAACAGTCTGTTCCTGAAGGACTGCACCCTGTGGAAAGGACTCACGCTGGAGCAGTTTGCAAAGAACTGCAGTCCATTGGAAGGACTGACCTTGGCAAAGTTCATGAAGAACTGTCTCTTGTGCAAAAAACCCCACACTGGAGCAGGGAAAGAGTGTGAGGAGTCCTTTCCCTGAGGAGGAAGGACCAGCAGAGATGATGGTCTGATGTGTGATGAACTAACCACAACTCCCATTCCCAATCCCCCAGCACCACTGCGGGAGAGGAGGTAGAGAATTCAGGAGTAAAGTTAAGCCCAAGAAGAAGGGAGGGATGGGTGAAATGTGTTTTAAGATTTGGGTTTATTTCTCATTATCTTGCTCTGATTTAATTGTTAATAAATGAGACTAATTTCCCCAAGTCAAGTTTGTTTTGCCTGTGACAGTAATTGCTGAATGATCTCACTGTCCTTATCTCAATCCATGAGCCTTTTGTTATATTTTCTCTCCCCGGTCCAGCCGAGGAGGGGAGTGATAGAGCGGCTTTGATGGGGACCTGGCATCCAGCCAGGGATAAATCACCACAGTAGCAGTAGTTGTATCAGAACTTTTAGTCTATAAAAGGCTTTTCAAAATTTATTTCTATTGTTTAAACAGGTTCTTGTGTCAGCTTTGATCTTTCTAACACATGAATAATACTTTGAAGCCGGTTGTTATTTTACAGACAGCATCGAGGTCTCACGAAGACCTTATCTATAATTGAGTTTACATATGAACAACTGTGGTAAAGCTGCCAAATTTGAAAGCTTTAGATGAAGGCTAGTACCCTACTGCAAATAATTTCTTAGCTGAAACTTGGGGTGTTGAAGGACAAATCATTATTGATATAAGATTTAGTTGGAAGCATATTAAACAAGATCCAGTATCAGGAGGACATAAAATCTGAATGCCATCTACTACAGAAGAAAGGTATGGATCTCCTGTAGGGTTAGTAGCATCTGTCAGTTTCGTATAGATCCTCAGATGCTCTACATCCTCTAAAATCATAGACTCATAGAACCATAGAATCATCTAAGTTGAAAAAGACCTTTAAGATCATAAAGTCCAACCATTAACCTAGCACTGCCACAGCCACTAGTAAACTATGTCCCTAAGCACCACGTCTACACATATTTTAAATACCTCCAGGTATGGTGACTCAATCACTTCCCTGGGCACCCTGTTCCAATGCTTAACAATCCTTTCAGTGAAGAAATTTTTCCTGATAACCAATCTAAACCTCCCATAGCACAACTTGAAGCCATTTCCTCTTGTCCCATCACTTGTTACTTGGGAGAAGAGATCAACCCCCACCTTGCTACAACCTCCTTTCAGGTAGTTGTAGAGAGCAATAAGGTCTCCTCTGAGCCTCCTTGTCTCCAGGCTAAACAGCCCCAGTTCACTCAGCAGCTTCTCATTAGACTTGTTCCTAGACCCTTCACCAGCTTCATTGCTCTTCTTTGGACATGCTCCAGTACTTCAATGTCTTTCTGGTAGTGAGGGGTCCAAAACTGAACACAGCATTCAAGGTGGGGCCTCACAAGTGCTGAGTACAGCAGGACGATCACTTCCTTAGTCCTGCTGACCACACTATTCCTGATACAAGCCAGAATGCAGTTGGCCTTCTTGGCCACCTGGGCACACTTCTGGCTCATATTTGGCCAGCTGTTCACCAACACCCCCAAGTCCTTTTCTGACTGGCAGCTTTCCAGCCACTCTTCCCCTAGCCTGTAGTGTTGCATCGGGTTGCTGTGACCCAAGTGCAGGATCTGGCACTTGGCCTTGTTGAACCTCATGCAAAAAAGAAATGGCACTGGACATCTATTTTTAGGCACTCACATTTCTTGATCACACTCAGGTCTTTTCACATTGGTTCTCCACTTTAAAATCCAGTTCAAAGCAAAACTTTTGTTTTGTTCCTAGGGTTTCTTCTGCATTAGTAGGGTTTTCCATTATACTGTAGACTGAAAGACACATAAAGTAAAACAAAAATGAGTTATCATCATGCCAGAAACTGGCCTCTTACTGATAATGTTCAACTTAGCCTGCATGACTCTGATCTGAAGAAGCAGAGAGATCAGCTGGAGAAATACAGCACTGCATGTAGTTTTAAAAGTTAAACTCAATAAAATTCAACCAGTAAACACCGGCAGTAAAGAAAAATTACAAAATGGGATAGACACACAGAATTTACTTAGTTATTTGTAGCAGTCACATTAAAAACCTATGGCTCTCAACTGATCTCTTCTGTGATAAGGGCTGGGCACAGTGTCGAAAGATAACAAAAATATATATCTATTTGAGATGTGACAACTCAAGGTCCCTGTTCAATGAAGCCCTTAAACATCTATTTAATTAAAGTCCCATTGATTTCAAGTGCCTTTATGTTAAGCAGGTAGGTTAGTGCTTTGCTGATTCATTAGATGATAAAGTACTTTCAGTCAATATAAATGCTTTAGGGGAGCAATTATGTCTGTTTAGGTAGACAGGAGCAAAAAAAAGAAATACAACCAGAGGTAATGATATAAAACAAAGCTAGACACATTGAAATAAGAAATAAGATATACATTTTTACATTGAGCATCATTATGCACTGGCACCAGAATATCTGGCTTCTCCCTTTTTAAGGTCATTACGTCAAGACAGATGAAGATTAAATTCTATTTAATTTTACTTCATCTGTAATGCAGCTCACAGTCTCATAGGTCCTTCTGGTATTAAAACCTATACATTATATCCTTTGACACTGATACATTATAAACCTATACATTAAAATCTATACTTTATATCCCTTAATTCAAAGTTCATGGTGTAGTTCTAAGATCTTTGCAATAAAGCCTCTTTAAAATATAGTATTTCATTCAAATTTTCCTGATAAATACTGCATATTTCTCTTTTAAAAATTACATTATTGTATTAAGTGTTCAGTTTAGTAATCTGCACTCACAAATGTAGAGGCATATGAGCTATTCACCAAGTGTATGGAATCAACAGAACTCCAAGCATTTGCAAACACACACTGCAGTTCTGCCTGTAAGTGGTAACATGGTGAACTTCGAGGTCAAATATTATGCCTATCCCTTAGTCTGGAACAAGCCATAGTATTTTGCAAAAGCATTTTGATTCAAGATTATTTGATTTGCAGTATCAATCGTGAATTATATATTTCAAATGCAATTGTGGGAATAGAAGTCCTCATTCTGCTTTCTGTTGGCATTGCATTGTTTCTGATAATTTCAGAGTTTAACATGAGAAGATTATTCCATCCTATTCCCCACATCGTAAACTGTTATTTTTTTTATTTTTTTTTTTTTAATCCACTATTCCAGCAGTACCCCAGAGGTACCTTTTCCCTTAGTCCCTTAGTCCTGTTCCCAAAACTCATTTTCGTGTAACAACAGCAGAAGCATACACATGGAAAGGAAGGTGTAGCAGTAGCCACCTCCATGACCTACATATGTAGGAGAACAAGACATACACACACAGTTTAATCAGAACTCAGTTCTATTTCTTCTAGAATTTGCCCAATATCCTTGCATTGCACCTAACCCACAGAATGTATTGTGTTTACTGACAACACAATATGCAAATTAACTATTTTCATACCTACAAATAGATGTAAGTTCAAATGATGAGAGGATGTGAGGATCTGAGATGCTGCAAGTTTCCCATCAGTGTTTTTTTTTTAAGCAGAGTGGTAAAATATGCTTAACTCTACAAAAAGAGATAACGCCTCTAGGATAACAGCATGCCTGAATACACTACAACAGAAAAAGTGAAGAAGCAATGGAAAAAGGGAAGAACCGTTCAGAGAAGAAAAGTGAAAAACAAGCAATTAAATCAGCAAAAGTGGCAGGGGAGGGGGGGAAGAAAGAAAAGGATATGTAAAATGCTGTGTTGTAATTCAAAACTTTTAAAGTTAAATACATAACTAAATCAAGAGAAGTTAGGGTTCATCACAACAATAGTCATGATTTATTTCTGAAGATATATCAGAAGTTATTATAATAATAACTACCATGTCTTAAACTACTGTTTTAATGATCCTTATCATACTTTTATTTCAGTATCTCAAGACAAATGGATTTGATAAAGAATGATGAGCTCAGTAATTGCTTATAGTAGAGGACAAATTCTGCATTTGCCCTCTCCCAAGGGTTCCTAAGTCTGGGAAACTAAGCAGCTTAAGAGGTGCAGTGCCTGAGACTTCTCTACTTTCATCTACAAATGAATTTGCATTCTTTAATTGTTGATACTTCCCTATGCACATTAAAAAGAAAACTTTCATCTTTTCCATTTAAAGCTCAAATATTTATAATAAAAAGAACATTTCTTCCTATTGTATCAAGGTGAAGTTTTTTCCCATCATTGTTAATATTGAACATTTCAGATCTATTTATTTAAACAAGAAACTCTTGTTCTTGCAGATCAGGTCAGCAGCAGTGACTGAGACAGAAAATCAATATGGGAAAAAAGCAATACTTTGGCAAAGAGAAGAAAGAGATTGCTAAATATTTTTGCTGTCACTCACCTTGCTTGTCACTTTCCTACATCCAGGATAAAATCTGGGAGTGAAATTCTAGGTATCAACTGCCATCTTCTTTTCTTAAAAGGTTTTGACATATTTATCACCTCAGAAAAAATATCTCTCCTTCCTTTTTTTNCCCAAAAAAAAATCTCTCCCTCCTTTTTTTTTTTTTTTTTTTTTTTAAGAATCATAGAATAGTTTGGGTTGGAAGGAACCTTTAAAGGTCATCTAGTCCAACCCCACTGCAATGCGCAGGGACATCTTTGACTAGAACAAATTGCTCAAAGCCCCATCCAGCCTGACCTTGAATGTTTCCAGTGATAGGGCATTTACCACCTTCCCGGGCAACATGCGCCAGTGTTTCATCACCTTCATTGTAAAAAATTTCTTCCTTCTATCTAGTCTAAATCTACCCTCTTCAAGTTTAAAAGCATTTCACTTTGTCCTATCGCAACAGACCCTGCTAAAAAGTTTGTCCCCATCTTTCTTGTAAGATCCCTTCAAGTACTGGGAGGCTGCAATAAGATCTCCCCAGAGCCTTCTCTTCTCCAGGCTGAATAACCCCAACTCTCCCAGCCTTCCTTCATAGGAGAGGTGCTCCAGCCCCCTGATCATTTTTGTGGCTCTCCTCTGGACCCACTCCAACAGGTACATTTCCTGAGGGCGCCAGTGCTGGATGCAGAGCTAGACGGGTGGGGTCTCACCAGAGCAGAGTAGAGGGGAAGAATCACCTCCCTCAACCTGCTGGCCATGCTTTCTTTGATGCAGCTCAGGATACAGCTGGCTTTCTGGGCTGTGAGTGCACATTGCTGGCTCATGTCCAGCTTTTCATCCACTAGTACCCCCAAGTCCTTCTCGGCAGGGCTACTCTCAATCCCTTCATCCCCCAACCTGTAGTGATGCCAGGGCTTGCCCTGACCCAGGTTCAGGACACTGCACTTGGCCTTGTTGAACCTCATGAGGTTTGCGCAGGCCCACCTGTCGAGCTTGCCCAGGTCCCTCTGGATGGCATCTAATCCCTCCAGTATGTCAACTGCACCATTCAGCTTGGTGTCACCTGCAAACTTGCTGAGGGTGCACTCAATCCCACTCTCCATGGTGAAGACATTAAACGGTGGTGGTCCTTGTACAGACCCCTGAGGGACACCACTTGTCACTGATCTCCATCTGGACATTGAGCTGTTGACCACTACCTCTGGATGTGACCATCTAACCAATTCCTCATCCACCAAACAGTCCACCCATCAAATCCATATCTCCCCAATTTAGAGAGAGAAGAATGTTGTGGGGGGCCATGCCAAAGGCCTTGCAGAAGTCTAGATAGATGACATCCATAGCTCTTCTCTTGTCCACCAATGTAGTCACTCTATCACAGAAGGCCACTAGGTTGGTCAGGCAGGAGTAGCCCTTGGCGAAGCCCTGCTGGCTGTCTCCAATCACCTCCTTCTCCTCCATGTGCCTTAGCATAGAGGTTTGCACAGGCCCACCTCTGAAGTCTGTTAAGGTCCCTCTGGATGTCATCCCTACAGCATGTCAACCACTCTACACAGCTTGGTGGCTTCAGCAAACTTGCTGAGGGTGCACTCAATCCCACTGTCCACATCACCAACAAAGATGTTAAACAGCACCAGTCCCAGCACTGATCCCAGAGGAACACCACTCATCACTGCTGACCACTTGCACATCAAGCCATTGACTGCAACTCTTTGAGTGCGGCCATCCAGCCTTATCCACCAAGTGGGCCACCTGTTGAATCCATGTGTCTCCAATTTAGAGACAAGGATGTTTTGCAGAACAGCATCAAATGCTTTGCACAAGTCCAGGTAGATGATATCAGTTGCTCTTCCCTTATCCACCAACACTGGGACCCTCTTGTAGAAGGCCACCAAATTTGTAAGGCACAATTTGGCCTTAGTGAAACTATATTGGCTGTCACCAATCACCTTATTTTCCATGTACCTTAGTATAGTATCCAGGAGGATCTGCTCCATAATCTTGATGGGGTAGTTGAAGTTCCCAAGCAGGACAAAATCCTGCAAGTGCAATGCCTTCTGTAGCTGGAATAAGAAAGCTTTATCAAGACTCCCCTTGATCAAGTGGCCTGTAGTAGACACCAACCACAAGGCTCCCTTTGTTTCCTCGATCTCTCATTCTTACCTATATGCCTTTCAACCTGTTCGTGGCTATTCTTCAGAGACAACTCTTCACACTCCACCCGTTTCTTGATGTAGAGGGCAATGCCTCTGCCCCTCCTTCCTTGCCTGTCCCTTCTGAACAGCCTCTAGCTGCTGATAGCCACACCCCAGTCATGGGATTCATCCCACCACCAAGCTTCATTAATGGTGACTAGGTCATCGCTTTCTAGCAGCATGGTGGCTTACGGCTCCTCCGGTTTGTTGCCCACAGTGCACGTGTTGGTGTAGAGGCACTTCAGCTGGGCTGTTGGCGGTGTCACTTTCTTAGAGGAAAACCCTTTAGTCCCTTTGAGGAATTTCACTCGTATATCCCTCTCGGCTCCTATTACCTCAGGACCCCCTGGCTTATCTCTGTAAGACTTCAGGTGTTCCTGTTTTCCTGTGGAATTAAGGAAGAATATTACAAAAAATGCTGAACATCTCTGGCTTCTGGACTTTACAGAATTATATATCTGGGCACCCACACTGGAAAAGAGCAGTTAGCATAACTTCAAATAGAGTCCTTGAAATTGTCAGCCTTTTTTTTTTCCCCTTTCAGAACACAGTGTAAAGAAAATATGTAGCAAATTCCTTCACAACCTTTTTGTTTGTTTGTTTGTTTTTTAACATACGTGCACAACTTTATTGCACTTTTCTGAATGAATCTCTTCCAAGTAAACATTTAAAATGTTATATGGACAGGGCCTGCCCTAGACAGACACAAAGTAGGTGGTTGACTCTAGTAGCAGACTGCTTGGAGAAAGCTTTTTCCTCATTACCCGCTCTGTTCTGCCTCACCATTGCCCAGCTTCCCTAAACCATGATATCAACACACAACTTAATTTTGCTGCCATTGGCAACAGGACAAAAAATGTTTTCTTTGTCATCCTTGGGGTGACAAAATTAAATTTTTCTCATACTTCTGAGAACATTTGGATCAGGTCTGCCTTACCATGCCTGTTTACAAACAGGAGAAAATAAGCTTCCAACACATATTTACTGTTGCAAAAACTCCTTGTTGATTGACTCCAATTGTCAGTCTGGTATAAAGTCCAATAACTACAGGATCCAGGAGTTCTTTCATGCAGTTTTCTGTACAGAGAAAGCTAGATGCTGTGCCAAATGTAGACTAATCATCAATATAACAGGAGAGAGAGAACAAAAGATATTACACCCTATGTTTACATGTCCATCGACTTTTGAGGAGGAAAACGAGGGGTGACATCTCCAGAGATTAATATCCAGATCAAAAAATGCTGAGTACTTTTCATAAACATTGTGTTATTATTTAGGATTTTATTTTTCACCAGTTATTTGCAATTCAGATTTGAATACAAATATCCTTAATTTTATGTTATTAAATTATATTTTCCCTAGATCACAGAAGCAGAGTTCCTTCAAATTACTACTGCTATATTAATGCTTTTATGTGTGTTTTATTTTATAACCTCATTATTTCTTGCCAGATTTGATCACACTGAGATTATTCAGGATTAATATAATTGTAACACTTTTCAAAAGATTCATTAACTGATTCTTTAACATCTAGAAAAAAAATGTCTAAAAGCAAACAAGATTTCTTAGTTAGCCTCCTCAGACATTAGTATTCAAACAGAAGGGAAATCCAATAAACACAAATCTAAAGGACTGCGGCACTTTGAAACCAAAAGGATCTTTTAACATTAAAGTTAGGTTTAGTGCCTGAAACTGCCTTTTTTCCTGAGCTCCTCCATAAGCTTTGGGGATTTTTACAGTAACAATTATATATTTTAAAATTCTATATTTGTTGCAACATGAAAGATATACAGAAGCTGCAAATTAAATACTGATTATTATCCATCTACACAACGAACCAGAGACTGATTATAATTACAGCAATTCCAAGCATAGTTTAAAGCATCAAGAAAAAAGCTTTCACTTAAACAATTATTTTAAATCTTATTTTTACTTCCCACTACAAATATGCTAATATAATTATGTGATTATGCAGCACAGATTTATTCAAATTCCTAGCTTTTGTACAGTCTAATGATTGAAAATTATGAACAACTTAATTATAGACAACTGATCAATTTGTGATTTATGTTAAGTTCCATTTGAAGTTGAAATTGGAATTGCATTTCTTACCCTGAAAAGTGTTTTTTCATTGATCAGAACAGATTTAGGACCAAAAGCTGGTTTGCTAACTAGGAAAGTATTCCCCATAATTAAGAAATGTAACCAATTTCTTCTGGTTTATTTGTAACTCAAGATTGTAAAGCTACTAGAACCCACCTTTCTAACCTCATTTCATTCATATATTTGGAAATTTCTGCCTTCCCAAGTCAGTCTGACAGCTTTCAAAGACCAATTAATTAAACTGCAATGAGGAAAAGTAGCAGCTGCAAAAAAGAACATTGTTGTCAACACCAAATGTAATAACTCAACAAGTTCTTCTTTTAATTCCTTGTTGATTGTCACAATGACTAGTCCAGGCTTTAAAACGCATTTTTACACTTACAGACAGTTCTGAAATGTTAAAGTCTGCTTTGCCTTGATTCCTACACACAACGTTGACAACATACTTGTGCCAAACTAGCTGTGACTTTGATGTTCACAGTGTCCACAGCTTAATGGCCCTCTGCGTGCTCCACACCCAAGTTTCTCTACCTGGAGATGACTCGAATCAGAGGCTTAACCAGCAAGGGGACAGTGTGGATGAAGTGGGAGCCTGGCTTTGAGCCTGGGTTCCCTTTGCCACAAACATCAAATAAATAGCTGAGACTTTTATCACGGGCACCTAATTATCATGAGCTGTTCATCTGCAACATGGATTCATTGTGCCATGAAGAGCACGACACACGGCCTGTCTCTCTACAGGCCCCAGCTCAGTGCTGAACATCACCATCTTGCTTCCACCGCCAGCTGGGGTTGACGAGCATATCAGGTTGCCACTTTTGCCCAGAGCAGAGCCTGTGCCAATAAACCTCAAAGACAACCGCTGGCTCTGTGCCGTAGCATGGGATGGGATTTGTCTTCGTGCTGTCCCCAGATTTCTCGGAGAAAACTGTATGCAGGCAGGCCCATATGCATCTCTGCGGCGACCCAGCTCCCATCCTGCAAGGCTGGCACTGGGCTGCAGCTGGAGCACCAGGTACATCCCGGCTGCTCTGGGCAGAGCCCTGTGCCTCGGTCTGTGCCGCACACCCGCCACGCCCCAGCTTCCAGTGGGGTGTATTTGCTCAAACACGATGCCAGGCTTACGATGGCTCCTTGTGTTTGTCTGGAGCACGATGCAGAGACGCCTGAGTGACTTTTCAGGAGCAGTTTGCAGGGCAGTGCGGTGATGCAGCCCACGTAGCAGCTCTGCTGTGCAGCCCACTACCTACCTCTGCCTGTTACCCAGGGAATCCCAGCTCCCACAGAAATGCAGGGCTGACTACTGCAGGAACAACACATTTTTAATAAGTGTTTCGTGGCTGAACTATCTAACTTCTGCTTGTTATTTATACCACAGAATCACGTAGGCTGAGAGGGACCTCTGGATGGAGATCAACCAGTCCAACTCCCTGCTCAAAGCAAACCCAGCCGCCAAACTGAACCCTGGGCAAGCTGATCTAACTGTGTAGTTGTATCTATTTTCAGGTCACTCCACACACTTCCATTTCCATTATCTTCCATTAAATATGTAGAAATACATTATTTACTGTTTCAGGAACCACTCTTCTTTGTGATTCCAAGCCATCCTCTTCTATACACTCTAAACAGAGGCTGCTTACTGTAAACTCACTGATTCATTGCTGTCACTGGTGAGCTCTGTTAGAATCCTTGAAATTTATTTACAGAACAACGTGCACTCCTCATAAGAACAAGGCTCCAAACCATTGCAGAGCCACACAGGTTGCTGTGGTCTCCATATGCAGGCAGACACAGTTTCACATACAGTGCTCTACGCAAGATTTAATGTACAATGTACAGCCAGCAGTATCCATGAGATAATATGGATACATTCTAGAGGAGAAGGAGGTAAGAAATCTGGTAGTACTTAAACACAGCACGGAAAGCAGTTAATTTGCACAAAAATAACAACACAGAACAAAACATGACAAAATTTTAAGTTTCAATAAACAGTGATTTAGTGTTTGGGTTTTTTAAAAAAGTACTGCTTTCTACTAATATGGGGATAGTTAATGCAAGAGCTTCTAAAATGGATATGGTCCTCAATTTATGGATGACACAAGCACATATACAAACCAAACATCTAATGGATTCTGTCTTGCATGGAAAGATACTCTTTTAGTTATTCATGCTATCCCCAACATGTTTTAGAAATCTCAGTGAGTTTTAGAAGAACTATTCTAGCCACAAATTTGGGAGACCAAACCCTGTTCAGAAGAGCTTGAGAAGGCTATGGCATTCTGCACAAATTTGTCAATCAGTACAAGGAATACACTGTTCTACACACAGAGAAAAGTCCACTAGCTTTTCCTCCAAAAAATAAATGCCTGTGAGCTAGCAAAGAATGGCACTATTTTCTCTCAGATTTACTTGTAATTGTCATTTCAATTCACTTGTTCACTTCCTCCATTAAAACAGTTGCCAGCGTTTCTGAAAATCATACGGTGTCAGCAGACACCAAGAGCACTGAGAACTCTGCAGCGATCTCCTTAGAGTTTGCCTGTCGGTTAAACAAGGAGCAACTTCAAGGCCAAATTGATCCAAAGAAAATAAAGAATCATTTTCTCAGTTGTTCGATGACTTTGAAGCATTATTACCTTCTCACAACAGATGCACTTCCAGCATTACTGGCGCCCAGCATTGCTATATATAGTTGCTTCCATAAACAAAAATATTCAGGGAATGGGAGGGAATATCACCTAAGCTTGTCTGCCCCCAGTGACACTCAAGAACAGGTTGGTCAATCATACAATAGCACCCATGGTAGCACTGCTCCAGCCACAGCCTGAGGCTGCCCATGGGCTTGTTGGCAGCGTTAGATGCCTCTGCAGGCGGGTAGCTGCATGAGGAAGCCTTGTAAGCTGTCTGCAGGCACTTCAGCATTTCTCTCGGGACCGCCTTTTCAGGACAGCATAGGCATATCCAGCGAGTTGTTCAAAATTTTGTATGTTAATCTCCCACCTTCATGATGTGCTTGTAATATAGGGGGCTTTAACCCTCTTTCTCGTTCCTGTGTTCTGGGTAGTCCATGCAGAGAAGAGCAGCTTATGCTAACTACCATCTGGCACAGTTGCTTGCGTAGCTTAAGTAACAGAGCTTCATGTGTGGGCTTGAAGGTTCCTGGGTTCAGGCTCTGAAATGCTTTTAGCAGAGAGTTTTTTTAGTTCTGTTTTAGTTTGGGTCTGCCCAAGGACAAAGTAGAGACATTACTTTCAACAGGCTGTGAATCAGACCTGTGCCTAAAATACAGGAATATTTAGCGACAAATATGATGTCCTGTTACTTGAGCACCCCCGTAGAACACATCGAGACTAAAGCACTATCCTACTGTCCTACCTGGACTAGCTACAAAGGATGGTACAACGTACTTTATTGCTGCACATTGCAACCCTCATTGAGTGGAAAAGAGAGATGCGCAGTGCAGCTGCAAAGTGGATGCGATAATATTTCATAGTGCCAGACTATAATTGAGTCAGGGCAATGGGGAGAAACAAAAACTCACTTAGCACTCCGTTATTGCTCACCAGTAAATCAGCAGCTGATTTTGCCAGTAAATTACTCAAGTATATGCATACCACAGCAGTGTTCAAAAAGAGTATGTTAAAGAGAATATTGCTACAGCATACAGTAGGAAATACCATACAAAGTGTAGAAATAAGCCAACAGCAAAAGATGGACATTCTTTGTATTAATTTAGCTAAAAGCTAGGTCAGGTGCTGTTTAATGAGTAAACAAGCATTCCAACTTGACCCATTTCAGTAGGTCATTAATATGAAAGATGAGAGACACTATTCCTGCAGTAAAATTCTGTACAATATCTGAAACATAACAGACTTGGTTCTTATCTGCTTTAAGAAGTATTACACTCATGTGATGGTGTATGAATTCAAAACTTTGAGCAAGAAATGTTGTTCTTATTCTGATGGTGGTCTACTGACTTCCTCAATTGTATTTTCCCTGTAGGGCCAGAATCCAAATACATCTCATTCTTCACTTGTCAGGACAGAAATTAACACACACAGGCCCACCTAAGGCTCATGTTCAGGCACAGACACATAAGATACATCTAGTTCCTTTCATGTTCTCTGTCACCGGTGCCTCTCGAATATAATTCTTGAGACTTGTCTTTCTTGTTTCCTCATCTTTCTTAGTAGTATCTTTCTTTTCTGACAATGATGCTAATCTAGGATTAGGTTAGTACAGCCAATGGACTTGTACTTCTTACCTGTTGGTGCGTCTCCAGTGAAGCAGTTCTATGGGAACTTAGCTTTCCTAGCATCCCTAGGTAGGTTATTGGAAAAAAGCTTTGAACTAAAAAGACCTCCAAAAAAGACCTCCAAAGTACCTTAAATCAGCATCTAAAATTAATTTCCAGAAATTTTGACAAATGAATCCTGAGAAATGGAGGTTTAGGCCAATTAGGTTATTTTATTTTATTACTGATGACTTAGATTATTTTGTTTTGTATAAAATAATGTAACTTTGAATGTAAAATGAAAATTTCAAATCCGAGAAATGATTTTCTCATTTCTAAATTGTCAAAACAAGGAGGTGTCAACAATTTGCAAACAAAAGTAAGAGAACGTCACTGAGCAATTAATCTAAACCCAACCCTTACCCTGAAAATGCTATAGGTTTGACCAATTGAAATTTTCAATGGAAAAGCTTCATCAAAAAATTTTCTCAGTGGCTGTACTTTACATCTTTTTGTAAGTATCCCTGGCTTTGACGATTCCAAATAAGACATCTCCAACCTACTTCTCAATAATGAAATTTGAAAGAAGAAAAAAATTCATATAAATTCTGGGTTGATATACATCATAGGCTACTAGTATACATTTTTATATATTGTAGCTTTAGTTTTAAGCATACTAAAAACTTTAATGAAAGAATTACTTATACATGGTATTTCAGTGAGGGTTGTCTTGCATTATGTAGGGAACTAGGTCATGCACACGTGCAGTTACCATGATAGAAGTAACACCTCTACATTCACCACTTACACTCCTGTTGTTTAGCTAGGCCTTAAGACTTTTTTTTTTTTTTTTTAATCACAAGAGTGTATAGACACCCTGACCACAGTTCCAGCGTGCTGGGCTACAGTGTTATACTTACAAAGACGTAGCACAACACAATCCAGGCCATAAAAAACTTGAAACATGAACAAGAGGCTGGGGCTGGGAAGAGGCAGTGCTATACATGCTAGTGTGGCCGACGAACTAATGCACAGAGAGATTAAGGCCATTGTTCAGCAAAACCCTTAAGCACATGTGTGAGTAATCCCACTCCTGTTCAGGGTGGCATTACTGCCAAAAGGAAGGTGTACAGCCCTTTGCGTTAATTCGGGTCCTTGTTGACCTGTTCAAGGTCACCCAGTAAATCGGAGATAATACTGGGATTTGGACTCAAGCCTCCTGCTTCTGCTACTATGCCTTAAAAAGAAATCCATTCTCCACTTTTTTGTTTGGGTTTATTACCACTTTGTTGTGTTTCTTTTTTTATAGTTTTTAGATATGTACTCAAAATCTCAAACAAGTAATTACAAATTTCAGTCTCCATTCCAGTGTATCTGAAATCTCACCGACATGAGTTATATGACAGAAGGGACAAAAGTAACAAAAAAATAGCATAATCATGGACATGAGAACAAAATTTCGCTGAAATGTAGGTATGCACACAATATTTCATAAAATTGTCATGACTCACTTTCTGTGAGATTCACCATATAAGTGAGTCTTCACTACAAAGTAAAAGAAAAAGGATAAATAAGGTTTTGCTGAAAAAATCTGGGAAGCTTCTTTCAGGAGAATTTCAGAGTAACATACCATGTAAATACAGCCGTTATCAGAGAATCATCAAGCACTATAGGCCTTTTTTACAGGAAAATAAATACCTTAAAGAATCAAAACCGGACCTTGCTATTATGAAATGGACTTTGTTTTTAGAAGATGACCACTTATGTTTTATGTTGAGTAGAAAAAAATAGAGTTTAAACTGGACTTAACTCATCTAAGTTATCTTACCTAAATTATCTGTTTTCCAATGAAGAAAATTTCCATTGCAATGCCATCGTCTTGGTTACATCAGGTTATTTTCCACTAACAAGCCCACACTAATTTAGAAGAAGAGGCTGTTAGGTACTCAGCATTTCTGAACAGTTTTAAAGGCAGGAGCATAGAAAAAAAACATTATCCCAAGTAGGGGGGTCCCAAGTACTCTCCCAAGCCCATTTAATCAAAACAGCTGTGGGACAAGTAACAATTTCATTGAAGGCATGTAGGACGCTTCTTTTTTCTCTGCTCATCTCACCTCTTTTTCTTTCAGGGAAGAGAAGCTGTTCAGGAAGCTGAGTTGCTCCTCATCTTTTGTCACAACTGTTGAAGCAAATTTTAGATTCAAATGAACTGATAAAATAGATGATGCTAGACATTTGGTTATGAAGTGGAACTTGTTCAACTTCACTGCCAGAGTGACAGAAGACAGAAGAAGAAACTGTGAGAGAACTGGAGAAATGAGAACCAGTTGCACAGACTGTGCTACCAAAGGAACCAAGAACCATGTGAAGAGCAAGTTTCCATAAGCTGCAGTCGCTTTACTTAATACACTTTTATGCCTCCAAGGGTAAAAAGCACAAGCAGAAAAATCCTCCTTTGGGATATAAAGCCTGTCATCTTCTTAACAGGGAATGAGCCATTTAGAGAGGCTTGTATGCACAGCACACTAAGCAGCCCATAGAAAAACCTTTCACCAACAAATATTGCATGGAGTGGTAAAAGCTCTCACTTTAACTAATTCAAAGAGCAAAGTTTCCCATTAGGCTTGCCCAAGAGTGTATACAAAGCATGTGATTAGTCCATTTGGGAGTCTGCCATTGAGCTTCATTTGCGTTTGCATACATTATAGAATTATTATTGACCCTTATGCATATTGGTTAGCACCATCCATTAGTAATGTTGTCAGACACTTCCCACTCTACCACCTTGTTTATAATTTTTTTCAAGCTTGCAAAGCTAAATGGGCAGATATTTTCCAGGCCAGATGTCTGTCTGAGATCACACTTTAATGGAGAAATTCCAGGGGAATGGTTCAGCTAGGAACCCATCCAGAAGAAAATACATTTTTGCTTAAATATTAAAAGCATTTATACTTTCTTACAGAAGTTCTACTGATCCTTGACTCTGCAAAAGAACCATGACATTTGCAAGGGCTGAGTTTTTTCATCAAGAATGTGCCTTTTGCCACCCGGTTGAAAATCACCCCTTATGGCTTCAGTCAAAGCATTTGTAAAGTCAGAGTTTGCATAGGTAAGTACAGCAGAAACTTGCCAACATTTCTGAGGATTATAAGATAAAGTTTCTGAAGACCTGTCTTTGCTAAGAGTGCTTGAGCCTGTTGCTGTTGCCATTGCACCTGCTGCTGGCAACAGAGAACAAGTAGTCCTTTCCAGTGTGGTCCTAAGAGAAATGGCAGAAGCTAGAAAAAACGGTTTCCAGGTAGCAGCAAAGCAGAGGGAAGGGAAAAAGGGAGAAAAAAAAAAAACCAGAAAGAGAGATCTTGGCCAGAAAGCTATCTGAAAGACCACTGAAGCTGTCAGAAAACTAGATCCTTTGTGTTCAGGCAAAGGAGACCTTTTACTTTCTTTGCAAATAAACAAATCCACATCAAGGAGACCTGGGACTTTCCATCCAAACAGAAGCAAACCCTGAATTTTTAGCTAACCGGGAGTGAAAACAGGTAACATCTTTTGGTTCAACACTAGTTTCCTGCTTCCTAGGAGTTTGATTTTCTGCAGGATACTCGCTTTAAATTTTTAATTTAGTTGGAAGGACATGGCTTGCTATTGATCCACAGCTTAATCAATTTCTGCAGTCTGAACATCAGAGTTTACAATACTATCAGAATTTTGGGAAGTTTTATGAAATTAATAATGCAATGATTTAGAAAATATGGATATTAGAGAGGCAACCGTTAGTCCCTGTAGTTTTTCTTCTTGACATCCTGTTTTTGCTCTTCTACATGAAACCGCTTTTGTTTACAGAAGTAGATTTCTAGCATATCATAAATAACCGTATTTAAATCCTATCATCATCCGAGCAGCAGCTTCTCCTAAAAAAGTGCAGGCTGTGGGATTTGAGTGCAAATCCAATTTAGTTCAGTCTCCAGTGGCCACTGCTCATAAAACTGAACATAATTTTTCACAACTGGCAACTTCTGCTGAAAAGAAACTTGCAAGTTCCCCAGTACAATAAAGTATACAGCTGCTGTCAAACTCTGCTTTTTGCAGGGGTGGGAGATGGAGAGAACAAAAGTCAAACACAGTTTTCCAATTGATTTTCCAGGATATAAGCATACATATATAATCCTTATTAAAGTTTACTGTGAAACATGGACAACAGGAAAACCCCACTAGTTTCAGTGCAGTCTGGCACCACAGTATTTAGGATTTGCTTGAGACTCCTAGAAGCTTTAAAATAAATAGTCCATTGTTGTGTTACTGAATAGGATGGCTGAATATATCTGAAAAAGTATTTGATGAACACTTGGAAACATCTATCCAATGTTAAGAAACAAAAATAGGAAAGGAGAGGGGTTTTTTTCCACAAAGCAAAATAACTTACAAAACTATATTACTCCAAAGATGACCATAACCGAACTGAGCTATAGGTGATACTGGAACAGTTGCACAAAATTAACATACATACTAGTAAATAACATGGGATGGTGACTATCCTCTGAATTGGCAGAGCATAGCTGGTACCCTGTAACTAAACCTTCCTCCAACCCAACAAGTGGTAGTTTTGTCTACATAAACAATTCGAAGCACTACACTACTCCCCAAGAAATGCTCAAATATTTTTTGTGAAGATATTAGTAGGCAAAAGCCAAACCCGTGCCAAGGAGCTTATTAACAACTCATCTGTATGGAGGTCAATGGAACAACACTTAAACATCTACCCTGTCACCTTAGTATAAATGCAAGCAAAGGTTCCCAACCTTGTTTTGGTTTGCTGAATAGTCAGCAAACAGTTGTTACAACTGTGAACTCTTTTCTGACACAAGAGCCAGCTTTCCTCCATCAGGCACAAGCAGAGGTGAAGTTCTCGACAGTTATTCCCCAAAGAGACAAGGGTGACTTGGGTTATCAACACTGCTCCTGATGCTTCAAGGCATGGCACATAGTCCACCACTGGTTTTGGAAGCACAGCCTTGGTGTCAGGAAGCCTTTCCATATATATTACTCTCAAAGGAGATCTCAGGAATAATTTCTAGAGGAATAAACCAGCAAGCAAATTCTCCACTGTCTGCCATGGCTCCTTCCCAAAAAGTGTAATAAAGCTAACCATAAGAGTGCACATAGGTTACAATTAGTTAGTTCAGGTCTAGCATTGTCTAACATCACCTCTGCATGTACAGATGTGAGTCCATGCAATCTTTGCACAGCAAAAGTCTCTGCTAGGTTGGGGTCTTTGTACCACTCTCCATTTCATGGTGCAGATTTTTCCCTGGAGGAGGCAGCATGGATAAGTACTGCTTCCCTGAGGGAACTGCCTGGGGTACAGGGAAAAAAAAATCTTAAATCATTGAGATTTACAGTATTTTTCCACCTATGCAGAAGGCAATTTCAGCTGATTGATTTTCAGGCAATTGCAGAAAGTAGCTTTGACCACTGAAATCAGGAGGGTAAAGACAGTGGAGTAAGCAGAAACATTGCAGAGAAAGTGGGAAAAGACTTTGTATGAAAGCGATAACAGAGTCCCCTGCTGAGTAAGCTTCTTTATTACCTTACCTAAGCTCAACTGCAATGCAACTGAAAGCAGGTCTGTTCTTTGCAGGCAAGGTTTCAGCTCCAGCCTGCCTCTTGCATGGTCTGCCCTGTATCTGTGGGACCACTTGATTCTTCAGCATTATCCATACCTACCCACTTGCCATAGATCCCGGGTTTGAAAATCTTGTCTGTAGCCCTGCTCTCCATGAAAAGGGTCTAAGAGGTATTTTTGTCATTGATTAGTTTTAATGAACCGGTTAAGGACATTGTTTATACATTGTTTCCTAATGAAAGCTTTTACAAGTGTGAGCAAACAACTTCCACTCTTGCGTCTTAACATTCCAGCTATACAAAGAAGAATGTGAGTTGTCATATGCTACTATACATTGCACTATGAAACAAAACTATACCATCTTTTTCATTAATTCCATCCTGCCTACTTGAAAAGAAAACACAAAATTGGACTAGTTCATTTACAGGTTACTCATCTGCCTCTAACTTTTCTCCAACCATTCACAGAGCTGTTGGTGAGAAATTTTATCTTTGGGAATGCCACAGGTATCAGCTTATAGGACCTTGGTCTGGTTTTCCGTCACTGTTCTTCAACAAGCTATTTATGGAACAAAACCAAACTTTACTCCCACTTAAATCAATGGGCAGAATTATGAAGAGAATGTTCCGCCAGGGTCTTACTTCTACATGCTTTGGACTTGTCATGTTATTCCGATCTCTTAATTCACCTTTTGCCTTACAAGCTTGGCAGTCTCCTGGCATTAATTAAACTTACTACTTCTTTTTCCTTTTTCCCTTATTTTACTTTCACTAGAATTAAAGCCTGCCATGACACAATCTCACCCTGCCTCCACTCTAAAACCTTTAGATAGCCAGATTCAAATCACCTTCTGTTTCCCTTCAGCTGGGCTTGCCTTTTATTTCTTAAGCTGGCGGAAAATAATATGACAATCTTTTCTTCTTCTCAGAAACAAGGTATATTCTCATTTATTATACTTACTGTTGACATATATTGACACCATATTCAAAATCTACTGTAAGCATTAATCTGGTGTTAACTACCTCTTCAGAATAATTTCAGAAGTGCTTTTCTTTATTTTCTAAAGCCTAAAATAAAGCTCTTATGATCTTTTCTAACCAGTTCTCTCTAGTCAGTTAGAAAAGAGACGCTATGGAAAGCAGACAAAAAATGTGCTTTAAATATATATTGATGTGTAATAGACAAAAATCACTGTATTAATTTCAGATATTTACTTTTCATTTATTTCATTCTTTACCACTTTCCCCACTTACCCTCTGTGCTTCAGAGAATCATGTGTGAAACAGTGCTTTGGCATTCCCCCAACTAAGTCATATTTCGTCTCTGCAGAAGTTCCCTAGAAAACATAGGCCCCAGGACATTGAACAACGAGAAAACTTCAAGACCAATACTTTTGAAAATTCCAAACTGGAAGTCCAGCAAGAGGATATAATAAAACATTCATTAAGGGCTGTTAAGAAATCAAATACATGTGAAATTCATTCCAGAAAGTGAGCAAATAAATATAGTAAAACTTAAAAAAATGTGAATATATACCACTTGAGCACTGTACTATTACACATTCCCAAGAAGAAAAAAACCCACTGCTTTAGAGCTCTTCTATAACCTACCTTCTCAGCTCACAGCCAGTAGGTTCCTCCTCAGGACTTCACAATAAACCAAAAGAACAAATCTGTTTCTCCAGGGAGCAACACATTTGTGGTTTATCTAATAGTGCTTGACAATGGCATATTTACCCTTTTTTAGAATATGAACTTGGATAAGTTTAGTGTTTCCAGTACATCATAATACTACAAACTTTCAAATTTATATGCAGTCTAAGGTATCTTAATAGCTAAATTAAAGTCAGTAGTACAAATAAAGCCACGTATCTCCACATGTGTTTATGAGGCTGAAGCCTAAACAGCAATCCATGGTTCTTATTGTTAGTTTTTTATACAACTTATGAACAGCTGGAACCAAGAGGAAGGCTTTAGGAAGGTAAAAGTAGTACCAGCCTTCAAGAGGGAAGGAAGAGAAAACATCATGTAATAAACATATCTTCATTTCTTAATGAAATAATGGAGAAGATATTGAGATAAATTATCAGTAAGCAAGCAAAAATTCACTGATCTGTGCTTCTTAAACTGTACAAATTGATGATGAAAAAATCTTGCCGGGCAAATATGGTTAGTTCTTACAATAAAATTAAATGACCGCTTACTCCTATGTGGAGTAGCAGTCTACTGATCAAGGTAGGGCTAGGCTATCAGGGAGAAAATATTGACGTAGTAGATATAAAAGATTTGATTATAAGTAAAGTATTGGTACTGGATCAAAGCACTTCTTCACCATACCAGTTCATCTTAGCTTTTATTTGCCTTAATAGTAATAAAAAGTACACTTCAGACTTGCAAAAGACAAAGTCATATTGGAAAGTAATCGTGGTCACAATACCCACATAAATTTGCCATAATCAGTGTTCAACCCAGCCTATTGTATATTTTTAGTAATGATACAGCCAATGATAAAGGCATGTCTTTTATTCATGAGAGTAAATGTAGATTGACTTGCTAGGACACACAAATGGTACATAGAGCTGAAATTACTTTGGTAGAAAATGCCAAAAAAAAAAAAAAAGGTACAGCAAGTAACATCTTTCACATTCTGTTTAAATTCTTTTCACAAACCATATGGCATATTGTTTTCTGCTCTGTGAAGACCGACCTTTAAATCTTCAAGCATGCATATTGCTTGTTTGTAATTTCTTCTTTTTTTTCAAAAATGTAATCAAGTCTTAATTGTTTGCACTTAAGTAATCACTTATTAGTTCTAAGAAAAAAAATCATCTGAATAGGAATTGTGTGCAAAGTTCTTATCTGAAGAATTTGCCATTTAATTTTTTTTACTTTCTAGAAAATTCCTCATACTAGCAGTATAAGCCCTCCTAAATGTTTTGACCAGATTAATGTCCTCTCTAATAACAGGTATTTTTTTCCTGGTTCATGTAGATAGGTGTTTAAATGATCGATTTTTCTGTTTTCCACTCTGTGCTTTAGCTATTAACACATTGATCTATGCACTTCTGAGATTATTTGCTTTAGAGTTGTCTGCAGTTCTAGAATAGACAATGCTGTTTTGACATTAAGTGCCTCTACCCTTTTCTGTCTTACTCTTTGTCTATTAAGTCCTTCCCAGAAAAGATTTATAAACTTTGACTAATATTCCAGTGATGTTTGAACATTTAGTAACAGCCAATAGGATCCATTTTATGCTAACAAAATATGAATTCCAATTTTAATTATTAGGTTTGTAATATTTATGAGCAAGCAAACAAAAAATTTCTTCCTTTCAGAACCATCAAAACCTTGACTTTCCTGTGAAAACTTGACTTTATTCCCCTTTTCTCACAGGACACAGATGATAGTTCCATAAAACCCTCAACGTCATATCATGTATCATTAAGCTACTCAATACTCAATACTTGCAGATTCCACTTTCTTCCCTATGCCTTCTCCTAACATAAATCAAGTACTAAATTAAAGCTATTTAATTTTGTGCTATTAATTGTTTCTGACTGTTTATTTATAGGTCTAATTTTCCTCTTCACAAATTAGGTATATTCCAGTGAATGCAGTAATGTGAAGCAAGGGCCTGAGAAGAATGAAGCCATTTATTTGATCCTAAGTGGACAAAGGTTTGTATGAATATCTTAGGCACAGACAGAAGCAGAGGTGAGATAAATTTGGCTAGAAAAAATCTGGTTTGCATCTTGGTTTACCACAGGTTTGGTCCAAGCAGTCATATTTTTCAAAACAAGACTATAATGAAAATAATCATATTCATATTCCTTCTCTGCAACAGTGCTGCTGCTTTTGGAGCCCTGAAGAATTCTGAAGCTATGGTCTCCAAGGTGAACCACAACACAGCTGCAGAATCATCTTACAGACAGCTTGTAACGCAGCAGCATTAATTACCGGTGTGTTAAATGGCTTATTGCTGTACAGTAATGGAAAGGGGCTCAAATTAAGATAAAGCAATGATACAGAAAGGAATAAAGACACTTAAAATGGGTCTTATCTGATAAATTGCAAACCACAAATAAAGACTTGCAACAGCAAGACAGAAACTGGTGGTTGGTGTCAGAACACTAAACAACAGAGGAGAAAAATCCTAGAATTACAGCAACACATTTCCTAGCTCTGTATCTCATATTAATTAAAACTAACATTGCTTGTACTAAGGACTTCAACTCATCACTAAGGAAATGTTTCCTGGCAGAAAATCCTTCTTTTTTTATTTCAGAAAGGCATGTTCACATCTTTCCTGACACTGCGCAATGACCATAGGCCGGTGCTGATAACAGGTTTCTTTCACCATACAGTTTACCCTTCTGCAAGACACAATAGCCATCTACGTTTCAGTTTTACGCAGAGATCCAAAATTTGAGTCTCAGTTCTTCAAATGATGCGCAAATACATGGGAATGGCTTCCAAATCCAGATGTTTACCATGCAAGCATCCTGAAAGCTCTGGGTTTCCCCTGCCTTGTCAGTAGTGCTCCAATGCAAGCTCACATTTAGCACTCCCTGGCTTCAGGTGGTTGTACCCCCTTTACCCTGCGGCAGCAGATTGAAGCTAGAGTTCAAGTCAGTGCTCCCTCTGTGACCATTCTCTTCTGGCCCTGGCACAAGTTTCTCCACCTGTAAGTCACCTGGTTTGGTCTAGATTTGAATCGATCTGAAAACCAACGCATAGACAAGAGGACCAGAGAGTCTGAGCTCGCAGGGGACCTTAAGCCGCAAACTAAGATGACAACAGAAGGATGCATCTACAGAGACAGCACATAGCTGCCCCAGTTGTCTTTTACTCATGCACTATTAAAGTGGACATGGTGTTGGAATGGGACACGACCCCCGCTCATGAATGCCCCTCAAAGTGAGAGGAGCACTGAAGACTCTTGCAAGAGAGACTATGTATAGCCTCTGGAGAGGCTATATTTTGTGGTTTAGCTATACCTTTCTGTAAACAGGGAAGTCATTAATAAGATTACCAGCCTTCTTGAGGAAAACAAACATGGCACCCAGGGGAAGAAAAGAAATTAAGACATATGATAAAATCAGACACGTAATAGGGAGGGATTCTCTCAGGAACATGAAGTAGCAAGCAGTGTTGAAAATAAGTGTCATTGACTTTTTTTTTTTTCTTTTTTTATGCTGAACTATAGCAAGAAAGTAATGCACAACTGTCATAGACTGAGAAAACAAGATAAATAGTAATAGTAAAGCAAAAAAATGTTAATTACCAGTAAATCTGGTTCCTTGACTAAGGATTTTATGTCAGAAGAAGAATTATCAGATTCTTTCCCTTCATTCATGAGATTCAATGCTTTTCAACTATCAAATCTTTTTGCTAACCATGAACATTTGAAAACTTGTTCACCTTTCTGATGATTTTTGCTGCTGGTGAATACTTCCAGATGTGTCCTTGCCTCTCAGACATCTCCTCTGTTCTTAATGACAGTCAAGTATCTGTCTTTCTCCTGTCCTGACATAGACTTTTTCTTCCACAGTGTTACCAGATATTTAATATTTCATATACTGATATTTAATATACTGATTTTTTTATTTCTGTTATAAAGAACATTTTAGAAAGAAAAACAGGAAAGAGAAATTGTACTTCCAGTTTGTTCATTCATGCTTTGATTTAGCAATGCATCTGTTTGCTATATATAAGCAAAGAGCAAAGGCATTGAAAAGAAAGGCTACTGTAGCATCTGAGATTACCTATTAATTCATTTGTCTCAGTAGCCTATTGGATAATCAGAACATTTGCACTCACTCTGCCCATCCCGGGTGGGGTGGGGGGGGTGGGGGGATGTTTCTTTAAATAAAATTTTTACTATACAGGGAGAAGACCAAAATTCTCTGTCTTTTAAAAGATTTTGCTGCTATTCTAGAAAGACTGGACTGAATTCTGTGCTGCAAGGTCAAAACTACATTAGAAAGAACCATCCTTATTATGAAGTGATATCTTTGGGCTAGAAAATAATTAAATTCAGAAAATAAATGTCAATATGGTATTTAGTTAGTGAAATGTCTTTCACATTTTTAAGTGAAATATACTATATTTTTAAGTAGCATAAAGTACGCTACGTTTGAAGAAAATGGTAATACAAATTTACAATAAGCACAGAAAGTAGGATTGAAATATATTGTATGTATGCGAAAAGCATCCAAATTCATGGAAAAAACACAGTGCAGAATTTTTTTATTTGTATTTATTTGATTCTGCAATCTGAACAGTAATTGCTATATGGTAATACAGAAGTTTATTTACTAGGTTTTATGAACAACTGCAGCAACTGCATGAGAGAACTAGCAGGCACCGGACATATAACATGGCAAGCATAGTAGTATTTGCATTTGTTATTGACAAAAACTCAGGTTTTGCCTCCAGCTAAATTTGTTTTTTGAAAACGGAAGTATCTGAAAACATGACTTGGTCATTCTAAGAGTAAAGTAAAATTGTGTGTTAATTTTGAAGGATAATGATAATAGCTAAGCTACTGAGTATTTGTTTAAGAAACTATCTGCTAAATCATCTTGTCCATCCCACCAGTGCAGCTGTTCAGTTCCTACAACTCCTGCAGTAGGCCTGCCCCTGCTCCCTTTTTGCTGGCTATTTTCTTGACACTGTGAAATACCATGATCCAGCATGTGAAACGCTTTTTAGTTGTGAGTAGATTAAACAATCATCCAAAAAAGAAGTATCTAAGCTTGCCTCGGTAGGTTTGCTGCCATTTGGAATGCAGAATTGATGTGTATAATTGCTAGCAATTATTTCAGATAAATCAATTTGTGAAAATTAATATAATTTTCTCTCTGGCTCTGAAATTCTTTCTCACTGTGTCTCTTTCTTCCAAGACTGTTCATTTGTACAAAGACAGTTCATTTCTATATCTGAGGGACTTCACAAACTGTTGTCACAGACATTATTTTAATTACTTTAACAACATAAAAACAAGATCAATACAGCACAGGAGGCAGAAATGCTACCTAACCTTTGAGTTTGTCTTGACAACAGTTAATGTCAGCATGCAGCTGGAGAAGGACCAAGCTTTGATGCTTTTATTCATTCTTAGCAAACACCAGGGGAGTCTTAAAAAGGGTGAAAGGTGCGTGCCCTCTAACACAGAGGGCTGAATGTACTCCATGTTGCCTCACCTTCATAAGCAGTGATGGTTTGCTATGTACTATGGTGGCATTTCCTAGAAAAACAAAAGTCAAAGAATCACAATCAACAGCAACAACAGCACACAAGACTGCGAATGCCACACTGCTGAGAAGGATGAGCCTAGTGCTTATGGCAACACTTGCTTTTGTGAATCCAAAAGTCACCTGCAAGCCCTCCAGCTCAGGTGTACATGCCACATTTGAGACCTGAGGGGAACTCAGTCCTGGGAAGGAAATGGTACACTCCCATCTCCATGGCTGGAAGATTAGGTACCACAGTCCAAAACCACCACAAAGTTTCTGTGCACCCAGTCTTGCAGTCAAGCTGACAGCTGGGAAGGAGGGAAAGGATACAGGAACAGGCAGCAATTTGATAACAAAAAGTTAGACATCCAAACTGGGACAAGGTACAAAGAAAAGATAGCACAGATCTTTCTCTAGGAACCAGGGGGATGCAACATTTACTAAAGATCAGACCTAAAACTACCATTCTCTTATCCATATATTACACACTGCCCCAACTTTTAGGGAAGCTCCCAACTCCCACATCCATTTCCAATGCTTAGTGGAAAAACAGTGCAATGAAACTCCTATTTGTAAATGCACATTCGCTTAAGCATTAAAAAAAAAAAACAAACCACCAAACAAAAAAACAAAAAAACCCTCCAAACCTCAGAACAAAAACAGCAATGTAAAGCTACATGAGGCTTATTTTGTCCCTTTAATACAATTAAGATAACTTGTGGCTCTGGTTGCTCTACATGCCTGTTCCCAGTTATTTTTTCATTGCTCAAGTAATTTCCAAAATCAAAACTAGGCCATGCATTCTTACAACTGCTTACAACAGTAAACATGCCAACATATTTCTGCAAAATTTACATTTCTAATGCAAAACAAATCACCATAGTATCTAAAAGTTCTTTGCAAAGCAAAAAAACTCCCACTGAACCATTGCAACTGTGTACAATATTCCTGAAACACAAATAAATTATTTTTGCAGATTAGATTTTCTTAAAATTAACGCCCTAAATATTTATAGAAAATAAATATGTCTATACTTTCTACCCCAAAGTAAGAAGATTTTGATTAGTTTCTAGGATTTCTTGAGCTCAGAGAGGATCCTTGCCAACTGGCCAGCCACTATGTGGAAGCTCCACAGTTGTGCCAATGTGTTGCTGTGCACACTCTCAATCACCTCCCAGATGAGAGGAAGTTCTTTATTTTCTTGTGGATATTCAACTGAAGAATTTGCTTCTGTCATTAGTCCAGGTTTATGTGAATGACAGAAGTGGCCAAAAGGACTTTTATTTCCTTAATACTTTTTTCTAGTCATTTGGTTTTCATTTCGTATCATCTGTAACCAAAGTCATGACATGACTGTGGTTCCAGGAGGGAAGAAAACTAAAAAGCACTTGTCAGGTCATTTTTTAAATAATAACCATGAGCTTTTACATCCTTTTTCATTCATAAAATTTACCACATCGTGTGTATTAGATGATGACTGCTTCTCCTGCCAGACACTTTTACTTCTTCTGGGGCACTACAGCAAGCTGTGCTGTCTTAGGCTGTTGTTTTAACAGGATCATCTCCCAGATTCACTTCAGACGGAATTTATTCACTATCTGCTCTCAATGATTCCAGGTTTTAGGTATATGTTTTACTGGCACCATGTCTGTAGTACTCTGAGCAAGTAAAATATGACGTAGTTGTTGCTGCTTTTGTAATGCATAAATATCAGTTTTTACTCTTGCCCAATGTATGTCTAAAATGTTATAACTAATAGACAGAACAAGTAGCTGGTTACATATTTCTCAAAATCTTTAACGATTAGGGAGGAAATAAGTCTTGCAGTCACATAGGTCTCCACTTCCTCAGTTCTCACTCATAAAAATTGTGTGTCCAATTAACTGTCACCTTCAGCATCTGACTATAATGAGGATAAAATACTTTACTGTGTAACATCAAAGTACCTGTAGTTTCTTGCTTAACATGACTTAGCTTCTCTTTAGCTCAAAAGGTGGAGACTGGATGCTTCAGTCAAATAATACAAAATCCATCCAGAGACATTCAGGTTTGCTGCCCCATCTTAAACCAGAATTTATATTCTTGGTTATGCTGGAGTCTCAGTACAGAATTTGGCAGCTTCATCCCCACTGATGAGCATAATGTCTAGCTGAAGGTCTAGGTTAATCATTAAATAGCCAATGTAAATGCAAAGAAGCATATGCCCAGTGGCTTCACGACAGCAACTGGGACAGACATAAGCTACTTAAAAAACACCCACTGGAATGAGAGCTATTTGTCTTCTGCTTTTCATCAACTTTTTTCCTTTCAGGCAATTTTTTACAAGATGCTGTAAGCTCAAGTGGCCTATTGAAAAGTTCTAAATTGCCTTAAGTAGGAAGATTTATCAGACTCATGATTGACAGATGGTAACAAGTCTCAAAGGATTTATTGAGCATCAGAGCCTTTGGTCTCCAAGAGCTCGTTATATTATATCTAACATGTCAAGGCTACAGACAGCAAAGCAGGAAAATCTTTGAAGATTTTAATTTAAAAAAAAAAAAAAGGTCCTGAATTGGAACACTGAATGATACTGGACAACACTGCAAAGTAATGGGGAAAGAAGGACATAGAGCACAAAAAGACCTTCTGCACACTGTGCAGTCTTCATTGCTGTAGCGTCCAGCTTGCAATACTTTGCCTTTGCAGATTAATCTGCAGATGGTCTTTAGGTGATGAAGAGCACTCTAAAATTTCAAACAAGAGGGGAGGCACAGAGACTAACTTTAAACATGATAGGATGTGTCCCTCTAATCCTAGTTCTCTCCAGGCAGTAGGTACCTGAGGTTTCCCAGACCTGAACTCCCTCCTGAGACAGAGCTATTTCAAAAAGTGAGCCGGGTCTTCCATTCAAAGCTGTGTTCCCCTTCACCCAATTGCTTTTACTCAGCCAGTGTGTGCGGGAGCTTCTGTTCTCCCCTGATCTCAAGAAAACTTGGTCAAGCATTTCCAGTCTTTCAGAAGTGTGCAGTAATTTCAGAGTACAGGGAATACCTTTTTGTTGACTCATGGAAACTATTTCCTCTCTCACAGTAAGGAAATGATTGAATGCTGTTACGTCACAGTTAGTGCAAAAGGCTCTCATCGTGAGGCTAATGAATGAAAGGGGATGTAAGTTATTCTGGGAGAAATCCAATACATTGTGGGTGGACATCTCACCTAACTTCAGCTTTGTAAAAGTAGTACTGTTAATTGAAAAGAAAAGATTATTAATATGAGATGCTACAATTCACCAGCAGTACAGTGTTCTTCAAACTTGACTAAATCACAATGCAATTTCCCATAGGCCACAAACAAGAGACAAGAGGTGGTCATCAACTGTTTGCACCCACAGCCAGTGAATCCTAGCCAATATCCCAGTACAAAACTCATTAATTCTCAGCAAGGAGTAAATCCAAAGTTGCGTAGAGAAGTATCAAGAAGTACATTTTCTGCAAGTATTCCACCGATTACCTCCTTTTTCCTAGCTTTCTCTATTCACGTAGCATTGAAAATGTTTGTCCATGAGTAATGAAAATAAATAAACTGAAAACAGCACTTTTTTTAAAATTAAAAAGGCAAAATTCCTACAGATTTTAATTTTTTCTCTGTGTGCTGGTATCAAAGCATGAATATACAGCCAGGTAGTCTTAATTATGTATGACTGTTTCAATCCTTTTAAAGGTCTTTGCTGCTTCCAAAGCAGTGATTTCTGCTAAAAGGCAGTGACTGAACTAGAAGCCACAGGCCGTGTAAATTGCTTATCTATTGATTAGTCAGTCGAAAGTGTGCAGTTGAAAAGAGTGAATCGGTTTTGCATGGAGGCACCTTGAGTTTAACAATAAATGTCATGTGTAATTTGGGACTAAAAACAACGGAGTGAGTGGCTGCCTTTAGACACAATCTCACAGCTCAAATACGTTTGTCAAACTGGAGGGAGCCTGATAATAACCCATTCAGGCAAATGTGACGTTATCTGGCACAGAAATATGCTGGAAACAGTTGACTTTCTTTCTACACTGGAATGTTTTTTGTACCTCACTGATAGTCACTGGTAAATAATATGGCAAACCTCTCCTTTCTTCAGATTTGTACATTTTTTACTTTTTACGTATAAAATTATGTTCCATGCATGATATGACAAAATGGTACTTATTTTTCAGTTGAAATATCCATAATATTATAGTACTTCTTATTATACAGGTAGTTATTTTGTGAAAATACAGCAGTCAAAAGTTAAGGCATCAATGTGCGTTCCTGTTATCCCCTTTCTTACACAGACTTCAATTCTCTTGTGCTATGAATATTTCCAATTTAATGGCTGATCAAAAATAATGACGCTGTCAATTAACTTCACACTGCATCTACTCTTTACCTCCTGCCACAGAGTGTTAATTCCTGGGTCTTTCCTGTCACCTCTGTCAAAATANTATATATTATATATATTATAATATATAAATTATGGCACCACACATGGTATCCCTGCGGTTCCCCTGTTCCACAAATCCCATGGAGCTGTACAGTGTGTCTTATCCATTCTCGGAAAGTGGAGTTAAAACACAGTTAATATGTTTCTAGCTTGGGGCGCTGTAAATGGTTGTGACAGCTACAAGGCTGGGGAATAACACATGTAACTCAGTACAGTAGATAGTGTTACACGTTTCAATATGTCACTGTGTATCGCTCTGCTAAAAAAAAACCCAAACCCTGAAAATCTAGATGAACATCTTTTGCTTGACCTTAAGCAAACCTCAAACATATACGCCTAGATTTCCTCCAATAAAGACACACTGCTTATGGCAGTTATTTGGCTGCAAGTTATGGCTGTTCCATGGTTGCACTAATTCAGGTTTCTAATGCTAGCAACAAATGTCTGGATTCTGGAAGATACTTTATAAATATTAAGCATTGTCGACACTGCCTAGAAATCTTCATGCCACTTATATCCACTAGGAACAAATTTTTAATTTCAGCTCTGTTCAATCTTGATGTATCCCCCTCCTTTATGAACTGAGGGAAAACCAACTGAAAATTCCTATTTATCAGCAGACACTCACGCCTCAAGTTACTTTCAGGTCCCATGTAGTCCTTTGCTATTTGCCCTGGCCACCCTTGATTTCCCCCTGTCTCCTACCAGGTCCTGCTGGAACTGCTCATTCTCCTTCTGCAAGGCCTGAGCTTGCCTCTCCTGGTGGAGATGGTAAAAGGAAGTTTTTGACTGGGAAAAAACCTGCAGGGGGAGGGGAAACAAAGTGTCTGCAATAGGGGTAGTGAGGGTCAGCAACAAAATGACTCTAAGTTCTCTAAAATCCGCATCCAAAGCAGCCTCTGTGGGACTCCTGCTGCATTGCTTTACAGCTGGAAATACAGTCTCATCCTACTCCATGGCCAGGACTACGCAGCACCTTACAGCACCAGGCATCTTTCTCCTCTTGTGCTCAGAGGCCTCTAATTCCAACATCCATGAACTTAGTTTGGAAGACGTCAAGCACCCCTAATCCAACCAAAGTCAGTAGGAGCTATGTTTGCTGCCCTACCACTCTTCAGATTGGCCTTGTTAGTAGAGATGGGCAGAATAAAAAGCTTACCTTAAGAGCAAGTGTGTTGTGGAGCAGGATTCAGAGTTCCGGTGCTATGACTCCCCATCTCACACCTTCCTTACATGGTCAGGCTCTCTTCTTGCCGATCTTGAAAGTTCAGTAGCAACAGTAGAAGAAAACGAATTCATGGATAAGTCTGGCAAGTAGATTTCTGTAGGCTCAAATCACTGGCTACTAGCAGACAGGTGATAAATAAGAAGCTACATGGATTTAGCTCAAATGGAAAGGCAATACAGCAGCAAGGACAGGTGTAATAAAAGAAACTTTCTAGGCTGATATTGATCGCCACCATCATTCATTCTTGCTGTTGTTTCAATCCAAATGAATTCTAGGAATTTCAAGCGTACTGACTTGATTTGTCTCCAGATTATATTTTCTCTCCTTCCACTCAGATGGGTTTGTTATGCAATAACTCCACAATGAGTGCTAGGTGGGAAATAATGATTCATTTAATGATTTGTTTGCCTTTGATATAATAGCGTTCTAGAATTTGTTTTGGAACACCACATTCCTCAAGAGTCTTAGCAGTTATTTTAAGACTGTAACCCAGCAGGCGCTCAGATGGGCTGGGCTAGTAAAATCTGAACAAAAGCTTGGAAATATTGAATAACGATTTCCACTGAATAATTGTGAAACAAAGTGGGCAGCCCTTTCTGCCCTTCCCTCTCTATTGAAAAAATATAAAGACCATTATTTATCTAAATAAAAAGCAAAAAGAGTCCCAATACCTTAATCCAGAAAGTTTTAAAATTAAGAAGTAACAGGATTTTCATAATGCCAGCAGGTGACTTCAGGGTCATGACTGATTTTACGTAGGAGCTTTCAATTGCAGTCTTCCCGAAGCAGCAGCAGAGGAGCCATTCCTGTACAATCCAGAACAGCAACTTCCAGCAGCCTCACAGCAAAGCCAGCAGAGAGGTGACAATGCCCACCGTGCTGGAGTCATAACTGAAGTGAAAAGCAGAATCCATCTTATATGGCAATATAGTTCTTCCAGCAAGAAACTGACAACCACTTGAAACTGAAAATTACTGTGCTGCTCTTCACACAGCCAGCGCTGCATTTTTGTGGGGATGAGCCATGGTTACCGTACACACCTGGGGCGCACAAGACCCACATTGGACCCAGCATCTCACTGCCTGTTTTGGCAAGGAGGTCTCAGTCCCACTCTCCCGTGTCAGATGTGAGCATCCTAATATTCTGACAACTTGGGCACACTGTGCAGAGTCTCTCACCAGAAAGGCTGGCACGTGTCAGGGCCCCACATGCCCAGGCAGGATCAGCAGCCTTTCCTTTTGTGCCCGTCCCACAGCACCGTGGGGAAGGTGTGGGGCTCCTGCTCAGCCTGAGTGCCAGCTCCATGGAGCTCGGCAGCGGGGAAGTCATCAGACAAGCAACCTCAGCCAGACCACCTGGACACACAGACCTATCTCAGCGCCTGTAAAGTAGGGGGCACAAGCCAGGACAAACTGAGCGCCAGCTAAATAGCTTCTGTTTAAAGTAAACATCACTTTGCCTTTCCAAAACATCTCATGTGAAGTTTCGTTAATTATTTTCCTGCAGCAGAAGAGCACCGCTCTAAAACTTCCCTTCTGAAACTGTTCACTTTTTACAGGGTGCTTCACACTTTGTTTGCTCTGGAAGAGTGGGAACACCCTCCGAGCTCCTCAGAAGATCCTCACTCTCTCTCTTCCAAAGAGAGAAAAGAGACCATGACCATATACAGAAAGCATGATGCAAAATCTAATTGATAAGAAAGATCTGTTTATGTTTTTAGAGTCAAAGAAAACATTTTTTTTCCTTATACAACTAGCATGGATGATGGAAACATAACAATTTAAAAGTGGATTAAAAAAAATCGATAGACATGCCAAACTGTGTGCTGGACAACAGGTAAAGAAAATTGTAATTTTGCTTGGCAAAATCTGGGTATACATTTTTGGTCAAGTGCTAAAGTAATTTTTTTAGAGACATAAGTAAGTTTGAAATAACCTAAAATAGCTACTTAATTTTGACTACGTCAAAGCTATATTCGTTACATTTTCTTCAGTACAAGAGATCATTGTTTTAAGAAGACTGCAATTGCTTTTCATTATGCAAACAGAATAATTTTCATTAAGTGGAAAAGCTCTCACGTACCACTGGTAAAATTCACGTCAGAAAATGTTTCATACAAGAACCATATAATTGGTATAAAAAAGTAACAAAATAAGAGAATGAAATCGTAAGAGGGTGAAATCGTTCTGCTCTCATCTAAGGAGTAATATAAATGTGTATGGGAGAAATACATGCAGTGCCTTTGGGGATAATCTACCGTATCAGTCTAGGAGTCAATTCTGACAAGACTTTGTTATTTACAGTTTAGTATTTTTGTGAACATGAATATTTTTTTGCTATTCCTGCTTGAAAATCAGTGTGGACGTTTACTGCTTAAAGTGTAATTTTTGAAGCACTGAGGATCAGATCTTTCCTGTTGTAAAATTAACAGTTTAATTTCTGGCTTCAATGGGAGTGGAGATCTCCACACTAATTTTTTTTTTTTCTTTATTTAGCATTATCTCTTTCATACGTAAACATGTCTTGCGATCTCACATTTTGGGAAGAATCTTCTTGTATCTGTGACAGTTTAAGGTTTGGAGGTGGAAGCAATTTCTTCTACAACACCAACTAGTATATTTGTAAAAAATAGGGGTCTCTCAGGCTCACAAGCCGTCCTTAAGGTCTTCATCACAATAAAATTGAGGGTTGAGTATTATTTACCAATAATTAAAAAAAAAAAAAACAAACCCACAAACTGGTCTTGTAAAGTTTCTTCAAAGTTTACTAATAAAAAATAAAATATAAAATAAGCAGTATTATCAATATATTGCTTTTTAAATTCTTCTTGCCCTGAAAGATCAACCACTGATTTTTATTTTTTTTAAAAAAAGAAAACAGCTAAATTTAAAACTTCAGAGCCCTTCTGTAGCACTAGCTGAACTAAGGTGGACCTTCTCCACAATTCTGATAACATAAAACATGTCCAAAAGGAAGGCTGAAGTAGTTGGTTCTCTTTGCATTGTGATACATTTGTTTAAGAAAAGGGTATCATTCAGATTTATATAATTTTTATTGAAAATTCTGATTCTAAATATTTATTTTTTAAAACCTCCTACAAAAATTATCTTAAATAAAAATTGTTTTAAGGAATTGCTCTAGAAAAAATATTTAAAAAGCAAGTTTTCACACACGCCTAATCATTTTCAGCAAGAAAGAAATATATAATTAACTTTTTAACAATGATAAAATACTCTCACAATGAAACAAGTTACAAATTCCTGTCTGCATCCATTCATTTATATCAGCTAAGGATAACTTCAATGCGTACCATGGCTCACATGAAGGCATAATAGTGTTAGTTGAGACCTACAGCCTTCACATTATTCAGACGGATAATGTTGAAGACAAACTGCTGTTGGTTTGCCTAAAGCTATTTACAAATTCTTTTAGAACTCTTTTTAATATTAATAACCCCATCTCCAGACACACCGAGATCACAGCCCATGAACATCTACTCCAGGAACAGCAAAAGGTCAATAAAAGCCTTGTCCAGTCTCAGGCCAGAAACCAAGTCTGCTTCACACAGTCTGGAATAATAAATAACATAGATATTTTCCAGGGAACTTCTTCCAGAACTGCACCGAGCACTGCAATCTGCACGACTGTATCTTGAGATGTTACCTAAATCAAGCTTCTTTCTGTAGGCAGGAATATTAATCTGTACTCTAGTTCTGAGCACCAGCTGTGCAAAACACATGCCATTTCCACCCAAGATCTAAAAAAACCCAAAACACTTGAATGCATGCTTGTATGTCCTTATTTTAGGAAGATATTCTAGCAAATATTTAAGTACGTGCTCAAGATGTACACAGACGATGAAAGTTTTCAGTATTTTTAAGTAGAACAACAAGATTTAAACTGAAGAAGTTAAAGGTGCTTCTAGGGACTACTGTGTAAAATGATATGAGAATGATTTGACTTTGACATTGAAGACAATTTATCTTTGTTCATTAGACAGAAAGGTAATGAGCCTGTTATGTGTCATTTTGTTAGGACTGAAAGGTGTTTTGACTAAGTAGAATAAAGTAAGTCGATTTGATACATTCAAACAATATTCATGAGACAATTTGTTTTGACTTTAAAATAATTCAGTTGTATGTACAAAGCTAACTTTTTTCTTCCATAAATACAAATGTCTCTATGCTTAAATCAACTGAATTCGGTGCCCTGCCTTTATAATAGAGTCATAATGGCTATGCGCTTTAATTTAACAACTATATAAGCAAGTTGGTGTGAAAATAAAAAGGAGTCAAGAACGATTCTTTGGAGATGTTCCCCAAAGTGACAACTTGGTGAATTTTTGTTCAACCTCTTTTTTCCATCATACCAAGATTTTGAACAAATCTCCTGTTAGAACTGACTTTGGTTTATCAGACGAATGCCTTTGATTTAGTTAGGTTTTTTTCTGCAGAAACATATGTCCCTACAAGGGATCTCAGGTAAGGTGTACATCTACTATTATTCCAAGCTGAAGCGTTGCTGGACTACTTTGGCTTGCTTACTGCTAGCCTCAGACAAGCAGAGAACGGCCTCTTAGAGGCAGAGTGTCTGTTCAAAACCATAAGGCAGGATGGTTTGGCACAGAGGACAGAAGAGTTTTGGGACCTGCAGAGACTACCTGTACCAAGATACCAGTGTCTGATGCAACTGATGTCAGAGGAGTCTCAGGATTGAGGATGTGATGGGGTAAGGCACTCAGCTACACACACTCAAGAGCAAATGGAGATTTACTTGGAAGTATAGTGCCAGTGTTCTCGCATTTAAATAAAGGAACATGAAAGGCAGGTGTTGGCAAATGGTGTCTCTAGCACCTATCTTGTTAGCCTTTATGTTTCTGACACTGTCAAAAGCCAGGTGCCAGATTCTCACTCTCACTGACCAGAAAGGAAAACTTCCATTTGTGAAACAATTAAAAATGAGCACTGACTTTGCCTGAAGCCCCTACTTTGGCTACCATTCACCTCTCTGTAACTGAAATGTTCTTCCAGGCTAGTGTTGGAGTTTCTTTTGTATGAATCAAACGACAAGAATAAGGAGTCAAATAAAGATTTAAACAAAGACATTAATAATGTTATTTTTGCGCCATCACTACTTCCAAAAGCACTCATTATTGCTCCTCTAACTTATTCCAATTCAAAGACATACTTGCAATTGATTTATAGTAAGGCTTTGTTATTCTCAGTGTTCTCAGAGAAATATTTAAATTATATTCTTGTTCTTATAGCTTATAGGGCTATAGCTCTTATAGGGCAGCATAACAAGATGTATAGCCCAATCTGAGAATCTTCTGCTAGTCATTAAAGATCCACTGATTAAAAGGATATAAAAATAACAATAAAAATCCTTCTACAGTTGAATCAATCATTTGGTTTCTTTTTAAAGGCAGCTTTCTGTTCCTAATAACAATGAGAAGATTCAAATTTCTTATTCACAGTTTTCCACATAAAGGATGATTTTATCAGCTTGGCATGCTACTAGGGAAGTAACAACATACTATATTGCACATTAGCAGAAGGAAAGAATGCAACAGAATGCAAGAGGAACTCCTTTAGATTAAAAAACAAAATCAAAAAAACCAAACCCCACAACACAAAACAAACAAACAAAACAAAAAACAGTTTAAGAACACCTAGAAAAACATGTTTGAGTATTCAGATAACATTTTGTCAAAATACAAACTCCACTGAAGGACATATCTCCTTTAGAGAGAGTGTCCCTCTTCCCTGTTTGTACAGGTGAACTGTTTCCTTCAAAGAACAAAATAGTTTTACTTTTCCCTTCAGCACTGTATGAAGACTGGAAAGCTGTTTGACCACAGGAAAAAACTGGTCATTTTGTCTGTAGGACAACCCAACTTCATAAGATGAAAAGCCAAGAAAATCTACAAAAACTGCAAGGAGGTTTCTGGGTTCAGAACTGAATTTTAATCTCAAAGGACAAAATGACTGTTGTGTGCCAAGAGAGTAGAAAACGGTTATGATTTAGGATAGCATCTTCTATAGGGTCTTAAAATTGCATGTTTCTTAACCTTTTTTACAGGGTCAGGACTAATGTGTAATTTCAAAAGTGAAAACAGTTAAAAACGTGTATTTCTGAGATGACAACAGAAATACACATTTTGTGTATTCATCATGGAAATACATGTTTTTAACCATCACAAAATGTTGTCATCACAGAGATACACATTTTTAACCACATCATCTTTCAAAAGAATTACCACTTTATAAGTGCGCCATTTTTTCTGAGAACTGCAATGAGACTGTGTCCTGCTGAAAGAAAATAGTGTCCACCCACTGCAACTGCTAGGCTGATGCTGAAATCCAAACAGAAACACTGCAGCCTGCCTATGCTGACATCACCACTCCCACATCACACTCCCCCCAAGAAGAACCCTGAGCATCCCATGAGGGAAAGGACCCCCCTTCCCAGCAAATTGTGGGGTCAGGAGTCACCAATCCCCTCTCCTATGGATTAAAATAGCTGTCCAGACCTTAGCTTACATGGAGCTCCTACCCCTGAAGTCCTCCTAACACCTGAAGGCAGTGGTGAAAATAGTAGCTGCAAGTGATCCCAGCTAAAATAACTTTTTTTAAAAGTAGTTATTATAAAAGAAGAACTCAATAGGCAGCACAGTACCTGCGAATGTGACCACGATATTGATACATAGAATTACAGAATGCTTTGGATTGGAAGGGACCTTTGAAGTTCATCTAGTCCAACCCCCCCTGCCGCAGGCAGCAACATGTGCTTCCTATTTCCAGGTTTATCTGTTAGACTATGAGAAGCCACAGTAACCATTCAAAACTCAGAGATAATTCATTATAAGCTGTAATTATGTAGCAGTGGGGGAGTAAGTATATTTTAAAACTCTAATTAACCCTAGGAAATAAAAAATGAATAGTGACTGAATGTACATCGTAATAAATGCAGGATAAATTATGCAGCAGTGACAGCTCAGACAAAAGACTCTTTTTTCAGTTAAAAAAGATGATTTCACATTTAAACTAAACTCTCACTTTTGGAATGTTAAGTTTGTAAAGGGAAATTAATATAGGATATCTAAGCTGGTAGCGAAATGCCCAGAGCTTTTATGTTATATTCTCCAGTCCAACACCTTCAAAATATTGTGACTCCTCCATCTGACAAAAGTTTACTCGCCTTTCCTTATCAGCAGGGGAAAGATAGTTAGGAGAATTTCAAGATTCTCGACTGCAGTAGAAAAGCTCACCCTTATTCTTATTTTACCATCTACCTGCCCTCACCCCCACCTCCCAAAAGAGGTACTTCCAACTGTACCTGATTTTTTTTCTGGTTTTTTTAACTGCCTTAGTGAAATAAGAGGCAGTGGTCTGAGCTCCATCTCCACCACCTTGAAAAACTTCCCTCTACAGTAGCTCTCCTGTCATTCATCATCTGCTACTTTCCTATCTCCTGTGTGTCTAGGAGCACCAAGCTAGTTAGAGATGTATAACCTTCTTCACTGTATCACTCTTGCTTCACTCCATGTACTTAACACATAACATCCAGGGAAGGAAGCAAGATAATCTACTGTGTTTCGGAAATGTAGTCAACTGTAATTGATCCTCAGCTCAGATTTTTCAAAATTCTTATGATTCACAGCAGCAGCTGAATTCAGTGTAAAGAAATCTAATTTAAGCTAAAACATCAAAATTCAGGGCCTAGGAACCACAAAGTGGGAGACAAATTTAAGAGAATGTAGAATTCTGGACCAAGTCACTTGCTTATAAAATAGATACTTCACTTTCTGGAGTGGTGTCAATATGAAATCTTTGTGATGCACTCAGATTTTATACAATAAACCATAAGCTCCAGAGAAAATGCATATTTTTTTATTTCACAGGAGAGTTTTATTAGTGT
Organism: Chionis minor; assembly: GCA_013398295.1. NCBI lineage: Eukaryota > Metazoa > Chordata > Aves > Charadriiformes > Chionidae > Chionis > Chionis minor. Next base: position 377,860 of record VZSF01009049.1, on the reverse strand, counting down.
GCATTAAATAATATATATACATGCATTATCAAAAAGCAAAGTCAAGCATATGGAAATTTGTTTCCAGCTTAATTCCAGACTGTTTGTATCTGTATGTGTGTATATATATGTATAAATAATATATATAAAATATATATAAATATATGTTACAATACAGACATACATGTACTCTTAAGGTAAAAAAACCTGAGTTTTTTTGATCAAATATATCATCACCATAATTTTTTGCGAGGAGCATTACTTAATTGCGAATTATGCAGACAGTCCCAGAAAGCATTAAAAATACTTCTAATACATTATTTTACATGTTTCGGGGGAGGGGGAAGTTATTCTAAAATGTTGGAACATTGTGGAGAGAAAATGGTTTATGAAAATAATTAGGCTTTTCTAACTGGAAAAAGGTTTGAGGAAAAGAAAATTACAGAAAATGCATTTAAGATGTTTCTTAAAAAAAAAAGGCACAAAACAAAACCAAAACAAAAAAAACCGCCAAACAAACAGACAAAAACAAACAAACAAAACCCCAACAACCCATAAGCATACTGTTCCGTCTTTCAGACTCTTAGAGAACCAGAAGCTGAGTTGTGTGGCTGCACTGGACATCCAGGAAATTTTACTGTCAAGTCCACATTTTTTTACTCTGTAGGGCTGACAGATGCAAGATTTTAAGTCGTCACTTGTGCATGATTGAACAGTCCCCTCCTGTACTCAGACCAGTTTATATCGGAGGCAAAATTCTTTAGCTGAAGGACAATCCAGTTTGATTTTTAAAAGGTAGGGCAGCTATTAAAAATTTTCCTACCCAAGACAGGTTTGTAGACAGAGGAGTGATGAAGCAGATAAAATATTAGAGGCATAACAACTGCAGTTAATGATCTGACCCTGCAATTTATGGTATATTTATTACTCCTGCCAATAGTCACCATCTCTGTAATAGAAATAAGTAGTTGATCAGGCCAAAATCATTACAAGCCATTAATCTGCATTGAGGCATTATTTTTAATGAACTGACTGTTTTAAATAAGAACACAAAAAAAAAGTGGATTAACCACAATGTAAAAAAGATATTTCTAACAAGACTAAAAAGAGAGTGGGCCAGATAACCCTTTTAGCACAGGAAAAGCCAGTCTGCGTAGCTGATCTTTCTACTCTTACTTTTTTAAAAAACTGCCTGGATTTCAAGGAAACACACTGAGTCTCATTTCTTCGGCTGAAACAAAGACTGGGAAAACCCCACAGTCTTAATAAATGACATAATCATTATTGTAAACACTGGCCAATTGCTTCTGATTTAAAAAATACAATGATATTAAAAAGCTAAAAGGAGTGAGTTAATCTGAGTTTACGTAAGTGATTTAATGTAAGTTTGAACAACACGGATGCTACAAATCAAGAAATTCTGAAGTTGTTCGCTGAAGTCAAGTAGCAGACAGGTCATTAGTCACCATAGAATCATAGAATCATAGAATGGTTAGAGTTGGAAGGGACCTTAAAGATCATCAAGTTCCAACCCCCCTGCCATGGGCAGGGACACCTCTCACTAGAGCAGGTTGCTCAAAGTCCCATCCAGCCTGGCCTTAAACACTTCCAGGGATGGGGCCTCCACAACTTCTCTGGGTAGCCTGTTCCAGTGCCTCACCACCCTCACAGTAAAGAACTTCTTCCTAATATCTAATCTAAATCTCCCCTCTTCCAATTTAAAACCATTACCCCTTGTCCTATCACTAGACTTCCTGACAAAGAGTCCCTCTCCAGCTCTCCTGTAGGCTCCCTTCAGATACTGAAAGGCTGCTATCAGGCCTCCCCGGAGGCTTCTCTTCTCCAGGCTGAACAGGCCCAGTAAACCATATCCCAGTAAATCAGTGTCTGCAATCTATTCTGTCAACCAGGCGAGAGAGAACGTGCTGCATCCTCTTACACTCTCTTATTAAATATAATTTGTTTGTCTTAACACAAATACCTAGAAGCCATAGTCCTAGACCAAGAACTATGCTAGAATCTGTGTTAAACACACCGGTAATAAATTTCCATTATAACTTTGCTTAAAGGTTTGTATTGGGTTTGCATGCCAAGGTTTTGGCAGTGGGGGGGCTACAAGGATGGCTTCTTTGAGAAGCTGCTAGAGGCTTTCTCCCTGAGGAGGGATCCTTCATTGCAGTCCATGCGGAAAAATGGAAAAAACACAACACTGTTATTGGTAACACCTATATGCCTGACTAGAAAGCACAGTGTTTAACACACTGACAGCAGAAAGTAACCAACATCCCAGGATTCTGAAACAATAGGAACACAAAAATGAAAACTGCTTGGCACAGGTCAGGACTTGTAATGAAGTCAGGAGGGAATCAGGCAACAGAAAAGGGAAAGAGAATGAACGCAGCATTAGAAAGAGAAGGTAAAATATGGAAAAACAGAACTGAAACAAAAATAAAATGAAGAAAAGATGCACCATGTTGACAGGCTCTCTAAAACTGCCTTCAAGCCTTCCTCTGCCTTCTTTTATATTATTAACTTAAAATAGAAAAAGCTTAATCCTATAATTTTGAAGTGTTCCGAAAGCCTCTTCCCATACTTCTACATCCATTTTTGCCTCATAAGAGAAGAGTAAAGATGAAAAACAGAAAGAAACCTTGGGAAAAAAGGCAGCTTGGGAAGAGATACCAAAAGAGATGCCACACACAACACTGCTAAAAAGCTGCTAGGACTTTTAGGAATGGGGTAACGAAGAGAGCGAACAGGAGTTGACAGGCTAAAAGAAAGTCCTGCTACAACCTGGAATAGCAGAAAATGTGAAGGCTACATAGTCGGAGTGACTGTCATCTAAAAACATGGAAATTAAGCACTCTGTTGGCAAGAAATGAGCCACAATTCACTTGAACTATGTTCCCGCAACAGAAATGACGTTATTTATTGACCAGTAACTTTTCCTGTGATGTATTTCTGCACAAGGCAAGCATCACTGTTTCACGCCATGCAAGAGTGCTTCAGTCCTCAGCATGAAACATTAGCTGTTAGCATCCTGACAGCAAAATACACCAGGCTGTCGGACCATTTTAAAAGCCATTCATCTGGATGAATAGCAATCACCAAATTTCCAGAAAGGCTTTCCTAAAGTTAAGTATTATCATTTTAAGAACCACAACTTTTAAGAAAAAAAAAAAAGATCGAAAAATATGCAGTCTCTATGTATTTTATAAATTCTTTAAGGCTAACCAGCTCTCACAACAATTATCATCACCAACTGCAACAAGTCTCTGTAAAGGTGCATACAAAACTTCCCACTTCCTTCTTCTACAGAGAGTTTTCAATTATTTAGATTTCCTAACCTCCAAACTCACTTCAGATTAGGGTTTAGAAGTAAGCCACTGTCTATTATTTACCTTACCACATACTGTTGTTTCTCCTCTTCTCTCTCCAGTATGCCCTTATTAGGACAGACTACCATATTTTATAAAAGAAAATTGAAAAAATATTGGAAAAAAGATATATATTGAACTATGTTCAATAATTTTACTTCACAGCCCATGCCATATGAGGTATTCATAAACCCAGTACAAACCAACACTGTATTACATAGCAGTTGACACCTTCCTTTCCTGCTTCTCTCCTTTCACATAGTCAACTTTCACATGTAAGGAGGATGGTGGAACAAAGCTTTACACAGCTTCAGCATGAAAATTTGTAGTTGTCACCATCATCCTTTTTTAAGCCGTCCAAACTGCAGTGGTACCCTTTGTTTAGAAGCACAAGACAAACATATTCTCTGGAGGACAAACTCTTGGTGCTGCTGTTTCCACTACTAAGCCATTGAAAGACATTTCTATCGTCATGCAATCATTAGCATGAAAATAATTGAAAATTAAAATCTGACAAATGGGATTGCAGGTAGGAGAATAGAGTTCTAAACAAGAAAGCACAAGATACATTTATTCTTGAAAACTCAAGTGTGCTAGTACAGGAAGAGTATTGTTTTCAGTGTAGTGCAGGATAAGTCATTTACAGATTGAATGATTTAAAAAACTCATTCCCAAATGAAACCTTTTTCTGTCGGGAAGTCTATGCATATGTCAGCATTCTACCTGATCCTTTTTAATACTCAAGGAGAAGAAATGTATCAGTAGATAAGGCAAGTATATTATGTAGCAGATAACAAAAACTTGGTGAAGGCAGATTTTTGATGACTGTTGATGCAATACATCTTATTTAGCATCTTAGTATTGCAATTTCTTTTTCATAGATAACCTAATTGTTTCACTTTTATTATTGAAGGCTAAATGGAATTGAAAAAGAATAGCTTATAAAAAACAAAAACTAAAAGAAATGTGTCAGCCTTTTCACCAAGAATTCACAGACAGGATGGTGATAATTTATCAGTGCAAAGAAAAATATTTTCAATGCAAACTTAGATCTTATAAAAACAGCTGTAAACAAACCACTACACCAGTGTTACATAAGATAGATGTTGCATTAAAATGAACCTTTAAAATGGTTTTCAAATTAAATAATGTCCAATAATTATATTAGGCATCAGTTGGTCATTGTTGTTTTTTAAAGAGATACCTTTATCATGTCATGAAATCATAATGTGTGTATATGAATAATTTAATCTGTTGTGAATTTATTGAAGACATCAAGTTTTATATGATATATTTATTATAAATATATTTTGTCTATATATGTTTGCAACCAGTTATCATCATGGTTGCTCACCAGGGTTCTAATTTGACCTTTACCTAGCTGCACACTTCCAAAATATTATTTGTGATTTGAAAACCTCGATTTTCTCTTTCTAAAGTTCACTATTTCAAATGCTGCTGCACGGAGCATCTAAAAGTACAGCCTACAGATCACATGGAGTGTGAGAAGTACTTGAATGCAGACACATGCAAACACATCGCTTTTGTGGCCACCCTTCTCAAGCCATGATTTTCTTATGCACCTTCATGTCACATCGTAGCAGTTAAACACGCTTTAACGAACAAAAACTCAAGGCCCGCTCCACGACTTAACACTTTCAACCAATAAAATCGTATCTTTGCACCTGGCAGACAATGCATTATTTTTCAGTCACGCACCCTCTTTGCCTCAAATGAAACGGAAAAAAGTCTTTTTGTATGCAGAGAACAGTCAAAGCCAGGTGCATTGACAGTAACACTATTCTCAGATAAAGAGGCCAAATACTATCCCCTGCCCTTAGCTCATATTTTATCACTGTACATCAGCTATCTCCTCGCAGAAACAGTTCTTATCCTGCATCACAAGTCAATGGCAAAATCCAGAACAAAAGCATATGAAGCGCTATTACCCTCCTGCAAACTTTCTGGATAGAAGGAGCATGTATAGCAGACACACCTTACAATATTATTCCTAAAATATGGCAACCACATATTTTGCAGTTTTGACTTGTGAATGTTGGTGAGCTCAACTTAGTGGCAAAAGACGCTCCTGCCACAAGATCTTCTATGTTCCTTGACTGCTGCTGTAAGACAAGAAGGTGGAATAGCCCCAAACCCACTGCAGCATAGTCATGTATATAGACATTCATTTTCAGTTACTGTAGTGTTTGACTGTAGATGTTTCAGCTCAGGAATTGGTTCATGTATGTGTAAGTCAGTCCTGCCAAGATCTGCTACAGAGCAAACAATAGAAAGCACCAGCTGCCTCAGACACACAATTTTGATCCATCTGTTTTTATCTACATTTCATTAATATCTCACTAAGGGATACAAATTCTTCCTTACTGCTGTAAACAACAGCAAAGATGTGTAATAGATGAAAAAAATGCTGAATGCTATACATATGCAGTCTGAAAATATCATGAAATCAGCAGAGTGCCAAGTAGCAGTGTATAGAGCTGCTATGCACAGTAATCTCATTGTCCCAGGAGATGTATGTTTTGAAGACCATGTAATTTACAGAGACAAAAACAAGATCTAAGAACAAAATGGGAAACACATTTACACTGAGGAAGATTCTGCGGTCATATAGTAAATGAGCTAATTAAGCATGAATATTCAGCACAGTGCTACACATTAAAAAAATGACGGCGATTCCTGGATGCTTAAGCCAGCAAATACTAAGATTACTGAAGAGCTGGTATTTATCTCTGTAAAGAGTATTAGTGACACTATTACTGGAATATTATGTCATGCTGTGCAGTGCACGCTTTAAAAATTACTTGGTAAAAAGTTAGAAGGCATTCAAAAAAGATCTTTAAAATAACTTGTAGTATGGGAAATCCATCTATGAAAGCATCAATAAGCTCTAACTAGTTTATCAATTACGAATACATGTAAGTAAAAGATTCCTGGCTTATAGCTCATTACAACAACAATTTTTAAAATGTATAATGAGATCCAGTAACCAGAAATCAATGAAAGATAAAGTTCAGGCTCAGGTTTACATTTTAACTGTGAGCATAAAGAACCACTGGGAAAATATTAGGAGAGGGTTGGATTCTCAAGCATTCTTGTCTTTTTTAAATCATACCTTTTTTTTTCAACATATGCCATATCAATGCAGAAATTATGTGCAGCCTAGGGACTGTCATCAAACGAACACAACAATCACTTTTGCTCTTAAAATTCATGATGCTCTGAGTATTCCTCAAAATGCATGGTTAAATTTTTTTTTTATTAAAAGCAAGGAAGTCCGCAGGGATAATATGTTTGTTTTCCTATATGTTTCTCGAGTATCTGATCGTATTTCAAAGTCCTTCACAGTTTGTTCAGAATGTATTTACCATATGCAGTACTCAAAGATTAGTTTCTAAAGACTTTTTAAGAGGCACATAAACTGAGCATCAGGAAATCACCAAAGACAATCACAGACAACAGCACGACCTGGAGCACATGGTGTAAGGCACTCACAGGCAGACTGAGTCCCAGGAGACAGTTTCTAATTAAACTCTTGCTTATAATGCTCTAAACAATGCCTCTGCTTTGACCATCCTAGAATATAATCTTCCATTACTATGTGAAGTTTGATTTTCAAGGTTTTGCGCTTGTTCTTGTGAAGTCTCCCCTGATCAGGGTAGCAAATGTCAAGAGCTGGACTGCCAACCTCCTGCCTTCTTTCAAACTATGCCTGCATGTCTGGGATGCTTACGAAAAGCTTGACAACATTTAGGCTGCTAATACTCTGTAAAAAATTTCCTTTCTAGGTGAGGAGTTTTGCCTTCGTACACTATACTGCTCATTTATGATACCCCCATTTTACCCACATGGCTAAACCATATACTTTTGGGGACTACAACTGCCTTTTTGCCTTAACCCTACACAGGCCTGGCCCACTCAAGTTCTAGGACATATCTAGGTCCAGCTGACTATAAGGGAGAATTAAGTACAGTTAACTGACAAAAGCCCTGCAGTTTACAATATTTTGACTTCTTTGAAGGCACTGAACTGTGGATAGAAAGTATAATTCACTCGTCTATGTTTACTATTGCTGCTGTCCCCAGCTAGAAAGTGTCTTTTCACTCATGGTGCAGACATGAATGTTTCAGGATTGAAAAATCTCACTTCAGTTCTTGAGAGTAAGTTCAGCTAAGGGCATCTACAACACCAAACTGCTTCAGAAATTATGTTTTCCCAATATTAAATTATTTTACAATGTTTTTTAAGTACTGCTGTTTCCACCAAGTCAAGGAGTCTTGACTTGATCCCTGTATGCAGAAATGTTTTTGAAAGTTTTTATACACATAAAACTTCCACTACCTTCTATAATATCTCTTCATTACCCGGCCTTTTTCCTACAGTCTCCCCAAAAATAGTTTTCTGAGCTCCTATAAACTGAAGAATGCTGCCTTTTTCTTCCCTGATTCATGGCTCATAGCTCAAGAAATCTTGGTATAATCATTTTTTTTCCATCTGTAAGACCATGTCTAGTTCACTGATGTTTCTAAAGTTAATCCATCAAGATATGTACTATATTTAAATAACTATATGACATTGTTCCCTTGACTTTCTTTTATTCTTACCTTGCATCTCATATTATCTGTTATTCTTACTTGTTACAGGACGTCAAAACTACACAGTAAGTCTTTGTAGATATCTCCATTCACTCTCTTATGTGCTGTGCCCACTTTTGGCTGATGCAGAGATGATGGAAGTGATGGAAGCTTTGTATGAATAGAAAAGAAAATAATTTTGCTAACGTAAGGAGAACTTTAAGAAAGAATAAATCCCAGAGGAAAAATGAAATTTGAATAGTTCACTGAATTGGGAGAGCAGTATGAGGTAGTAACAAAGAGACAGGTTGTTAATTTCAAAAGCTTATTAGCCACTGATGATATAAAATATTATTTGTTAATGTTCTCACACACACATGCATTGTGATTTTAAATAAGGTATCACAAAGACACACAGCTGTGCTGTAAGCAAAAGGTAGCTATTATGCTCAACAACCAGGCCAAAGTTGAAGTGGAATCTGACACAAAATGTGTAAATATGAACAAACCAAAGTTGTGGGGAAAAAAAAAAATTGCAATTGGCCCTACACACTGACATACAAGCAATATTCCATTTAGTCTTGTATGTTTAAAAAGGCACTAACAAAAGTAATTAAAAAATGTATGACAGAGCATGTTAAGCTATTCGCTATGCCAGGGGACATACATATGGTACCCATATTTTGCTGCTCACCCTTTCAAGAAGTGCTGTTGCACATATAATTATACTTGAGAAGCTAATATGGAAAGTTTGTGTCTAGTGGGCCTTGCTGATGTTAGATATCTTCTTTTTACCCCTTGCATTCAACTTGTCAGTCATGAAGTTTATTACCAATGCCATTCCCCCTTTATAGTCACAAGCTTTCAGAACTCTTTTTCAAGGTTACACAGTGCTGTAGCTTTGATAGGTAATAACTGGGGTGAGCTCTTCATACCATGACCTATTTTCTTCTATCTTTTGATCATTCTCCCACTCATACTAGGAACTGAGTTACAATTGCTAAAATAAATATCAACACACCTGTCCTTTGTTTAAACACTTGGCTTACGCAGACTTGATCTTGTTAAGCACAGTTTTAAGACTACAGGCTGCATAGGAGACGTGCATTAATCAAGCACGGTAAAAAAAGTGATTTAACATCAGTCTTGTTTTGCAAAAATAGGGGGGCTCTTCAGACTCCCTGCTTATTTGCCACACGGAGCATTCAGCAAGATGGGGCTGATTCAGTGAAGGAAGGTTCTTTTCAGATGAACTGAAAGGAAAAAGAATCTTTCAAGGGAAAGAAATGCTCCACTCTTCATTCTGCAGCACATAACTGTGCAAATCTGGTTTAACTAATTTGCTCGTGTGACAAAAGTACAGCACACATAATAAAAGAGGAATTTATTTACTTGTGGACATCCAGGGACAGTAGGCAAAAAGCAATCTTTCTGAGCTCACATAAAATAAAGACAAAATTATTCATATATTAGTGTGCATTTCAAATAAATACTGAATTTGTAAATAACATTATATGTCGTTAGGTCTTCATGTTATTAATTCACTTCTGGTAAAAGATTTATGGCCAAATTGTGAGAAATAACACCATCTGCACCTTAAGTTTATGTCCAGAAGGAAAATGTCTGACATCAAATGTATGCGCCATCACATGTGCCTTTACATAGCTTATCCCAGTATATTGAGAGTCGAAATCCTGTTATTTGCACCCACATCAATTATGTTCATTAGTGCATGGCGGCACAAAGTCAAAACCTGGTTTTAAAATTTGTTCTAGAACTACTTTACATAAGCTATTTTGTGAAAAGAGAAGAAAAGGTGTAAACAAACAAAAAGCGAAACACAGTTCTGCTACTTAGCAGTCTAGATGAAATTACTTTCATACATAATTCATTAAAGCTCCAGTATTAAACAGGTTAAAGCATTTTTATTTAATGGGTTTCAGTGTTATGTATTCTTCAGAATAATAGTTAAAAATGGAATAATCTTGTATTATTTGTAACTATGGTGGAGATATGTGTTTTGCTTAATGCAGTTATAAAGTTTTCTGAGCTGAAAATGTACTGTATTAAATTACCAATTATTGCCATAGATGGATGTGCTGGGAAATGCCTGTTTTGCCCGGTCCATTCTGAGGACAGTGCAAATTAGAATGAATGAAGCAGCATGGCTCTTTTCAAGCTGCATCTCTACACTTCTCTTCCGCTAATTCTAAAATCACAAATATTCTAGACTATCTGTTGTACTAGCTACTCTTCCTATTCCTATACAAGCTTATAAATCTATGATTCTGTCTCTTCAAGCAAATCATTTTTCATTTTAATGACAATTAAAAAGCAGGTGGAAAAATTATGTAGTTGGATGAGAAATTTAAACCTTTGTTTTCTTCAACAAAGCAAAAAATCAGTGGGTTTTTTTCATTATTTCAGGATGAATTAAGAGTCTCTCTTCTCCCATTTTTTTTAAACACCTAAATATTAACAATTAATGGGGTAAACTGAGCAGGCATTCACAGAACTGATGGGGAAGTTGTGGCATCTCCTTTTTTTCCAAGCAGCCCAAAAGCAGGGCCTTTCAATCAGATGTGAGACTCATGTTCAAACACATGCCTGTTCTTTTTGATGGGATTTGAACCTTTATATCCCAGGAGAGTATCTTTACTAACAGGTTGCAGTATATTTCTCAGTAAATTGTTCTCAATCCCTCTTCTTGACACCAACATCTTTTATAGAAAAGTGCGATATATATTGCATTGGAAAGGGAGTAAGAACTATTTTACAGCTGATAGATAGCTTACTTGCAAAATCCACTTTTCAGTCAGTGCCTCAACTAAGATGCATTTTCTGCAAGTGGAATAGCAGGAGAGACCACGACAGATAGCATGATTACCATTGGCATACAGAAAATTAAGACAAAAAAGGCTATAGAAGAATCTTGGGCTAAAAAATGCCAGAAAGCATTGCCTGCTTCTTATTTTTCTGAAATATTGCTTCTTCTAAACAATCAGAAAAATCCAATTCAAAAATCACAAAGTTTTGCAATAAATATGCATTTTCAATATCTTCAATGAATAAAATCACCTTAAAGTATCTATCTGATGGACCCATCCAGGTATTTCTGAAAATATATTGTTATTTTGACAGTTGGAGCAAAATGCTTGCAAAGCTGGGTGTTAAGACACCTCTATTTGACTGTTTTCAAATATCAAGTTGGCTCAGTACTAGCTCAGATACCTGAGAATATTACTGGTTTTAGTTGAAGTTTGAAAAAATTTGTAAAGGTTTGCAGGTGTCTGTCATGTTCAGCTATAATTTTTCCCTTTCTTGCTTGTTTTTCCTAGCAGACCCATATTAAACTAAACAATAACAAGCAAGAAACATTCCCACAGCCTAGTCAATACACCACTAGCAAAAGATTGTAGTGCAGCTCCAGATCAATTGTGTAACCCACAGAGGCTACAGAAAGATAATCACTTCTATTTTTCTGTTGAAGCCAACATACTGACCAGCATGAAACAAATAGTAGACAATATTTTAACTATCTAACTGACCCCTAGTTCAATTGCATGATAAACTTTGGATGAGAAAATATTTGCAACTTCCAAAAGGAATTCTGTGAATACAGAATAATGCCAGGCAGTGCAATCCCTGAAATAGCCCCAGGTCTCCCTGCATGGCAAAATAGCACAGGCAGACACAGTGAAATGATTTTAGCCGCTGATCCCAGAGGAATACAGCCATAGCCCAGGGATGCTTGGTAAAATGAATAAACTGTGCTTCTTAAGCAAATAAACCATACTTAGTGTAAGTACCCCACTTCTGTGAGATGGCTACGTTGCCTCCAACTCCGGTTTGCTGGGAAGGAGTCAGGTGAGTATGAGTTCAAGGTTGCCTCTATTGGCCTCCACAGAATGACATGGGCATCTCTGAAGAGTTGAGGGACACAGCTCCTAGCGACTTTCAGTGGAGTTGCCATAGACCACCCTTGTTTTCCAGGTGGTTGTGACTTAAACTTGAAGATTTTTGCATTGGTGCCATGTTAGGTGGAATACATGTGAGATGTATGCACACATTTTAGAATGTAAAAAGAATGCTTCACAAAGAGCAAGTATTAAAAAAGGAAAACATAAGCAGTACCTGTTGAAATTATTTTAGGGGATCATTCAAGTGTGCCCAAAAGAGCAAGGCAACTCATCAAGGCCCTAGCAAGACAGCCAGCTTGCAAGCCCACAGCATTTCCAAAGCAACAGCCAGAGTACACTGTGGCAGCCGCCAGCTGATTGGATGTCGTAGTTGATGAGATACTATTTTATATTTATATCTAACTCTGCTACTATCTAAAACATACTTTTTGTTCACAAAAAATAGAATATACAATGGAAAACTGATGTGAAGAAGAAATTTAGATATATTTGATGTTTAAGTGGAAAAGTTACACTCCACATTCCAAGAATGCACAGGGATCCGAGTCATAGTTCACCACCTCTGCCTCAAATACTTCAAGGGATATAGTGTATGAATAAACTTGAACCTTCAAAAAAACCCCCTTTATTCTACATAAAGGCCTTGCACAATATCCACAAAGAGGTCTGCAGAGTGTTTTCAAGCACTGCTGATGGGACCCCACCTGTACAGATCAGATTATAAATTCAAAAGGAAACACAGGACCATCTCTTGGCCTTTAAATTGCCTTATCAGACAGCCTGAGAGTGGGTACTTCAAGGTGCAAATTCAGGACTCCTGTGATAAAAGCAGCTCCTACCCTACCTCCCAAGCCAAAGCCCAAACTGTTGCATCCTTTGGCAAGGCCACCACCACTGCTTGAAGGCAAGGGCAGGAATGAAACGTGGCAACTCATTGTCTAAGTATGTTGTTCTAAAATCAGATCCCTGAGCTCTGCACTGGCTGCTGGCCACTGAGCTGCATGAACTTTTATGAAGGCTAAAAATGGCATATTTGCACACTGTTAATTCTATATAGTGAACTAGCCTATTTATACCAGCTGTTCATGTTCGCAGTAATTTAAGTACTTCAGGGGCTCACTGGGAATTTATTTCTCAGCTTCTAGGAGGTGTACTAAGGAAAAGGAAAACATAAATACTGTAAAACACTAATTCTTTCTCTGAATGCTATGAAATTCAAAAGGCCGCACAAGTCTTTTGATGCTGATTCTGTTTTACAGACTATGATCAGGTAGCAAGGACGTTACCCAAAACTGTGATGTCTTCAAAAAAGCAGTACATCACAGCTTGACTGGACCGTTAGGTGCGAACACCTCTTTTCCAAAGCTTTTATTAAAAATCTCAGTGTGTGAAGGTAACACATCAATACCGTTACTCAAAGTTCATTTAAAAATGATTCAGCAGATGTGTACTTCTGAGATGATGAGTACTTCTGAGATGCAGTGCCTCACAAGCGCTTGAGTGTGCAGCATAGGACAGAATGCAAGACTCTTCAGCACGGGGATCCAAAGAGGAAGAATATGAAAGAAAAACCCTATTAACAGAAACAAAAGGTGATTAGAATTTCCTTGAGTAGCAACTGTCCCTGACAATACTGGCTTAATTAGGCCCTAAACAAGCCCTGTCATGGACCACTATGGAGACACTTTGCTCCCAAACTTCAGCATTCCCTGTAACACTGGGCATCATGTCTCCAAAGCAACATGCAGTCTGTAAATCACACCAGCTGCTGTGTGAGCTGTTCCATGATGTAAACAAACAGGGACTAGATATTCAAACTCATTTCTGTAGACAGGAGACAACTTCCCACTTAAATTGCATTCAAGGTGATTTTAGTGATCTTAACCCAAACCTCATTTAAATCACAGAGACACCTAATCCCATGATCGGGTTTTTTTCTGTTGTATCTAACAGAATTTCTTCTGTTACTCAGTCCAAAATTTTCATGTCCAGAGTTGTTTCTCTGAAGCTGAAGTTCTCAAACTTTATCTCTTTGGAGAGGACAGATTCTGGAATGGTTCAAGCTCTCCGTTTATTGCTTCATCATATTTTAAATTATATTTTCAGCTCTTCATGATCTCCATGACTACAGAATCTAAAAAGGCAAATCTGAGTTCAAAAGGATTTTATTTTTTTCAAGATCAAGTGCAACCCAATCTCTTATTTCTTCTCCTTTTACACCCAAGGGATATCACCTTAAGGAAAGAGAGAAAGTTACATAAGGAAGAACAAAAAAGTCTGAGATATTCCTACCTATGTTGTCTGTAAGCCTCTGATCTACTTTTGCAAAGACTAATATGCTATTTTGGCTATTTGTGTTGTCAAAGCCTGCTCTGGAGGGGGTAGGGGGGAATAGTTCCTGCAGGGCTGCTTCTCACATCACATATATCTGGAAAGATAGCAATGCATTGGAATGAGTGCAGAGAGAAACAGAATAGGGGCAAATCATACTCCTCACTAAATGAAGAAGATAAAAGCAGGTTCCCATCTTCTGAAGCAAATTAAACAAATGCATTGTCTCAGACTACAGCTAGACCGCAAAATTACAAATTGATGATGCACAAAAAAATCTATGTTAAAAGAGCATTATTAAAGTTACCATTCAAATGAGGGAATTCAGACTTAAGAAATGACAGAACTGTCTGTACAGACATCATCATTCACCTCTCATCCACCCCAGGAATATTTTATCTACAAAATTTTATTGCATAATCATACTCTGAATGCAGACCTACCAAACCTCACAGACCAACAGTTAAACTCAGAAAATGGGCTCACATCCTGTTCTCTCCCACTGCAAGCTCTATACCCTTCAGCACAACATGGGACTTTCCTCTTGTTCTGCAGCATCACATCAGGTTTCCCCAAGTGCATGGATCTGAGGCAATCTGTGTGCAGCCCACAGATGAAGCACTGGGAGAGGAGTTGTGCCTGGTGGGTAATGTGCCACCCAGTGTTTCACCACTGTGGTCCACTTCATGTCATACTGTCCAGATGCATCGGACTGAGTACACCAAGAGGGAAAAAAAATTGAGGCAAGCATCATTTCTTCAACTGCAGAACCTATCTGATTTGATGTACAGAATGGACTATGTTCACATAATGGGGTTGCTTGTTACCTGAATGCTCTTCAAACTTTTTACATAGGCAGTATGATTAACTTCTTACAGAATTCTTCTTACAGAGGTCCTCAGCAGAATTTCTGAAGACTTAGTCAGCATTCAACCGTCTTCCAAAACACACCTGTGAAAGAGTTTAGTGGCATTAACCTTGTGTGGCTGAATATGAAGCAGATGACAAAGTCATAGTTTTTCTCACACCATTCCCAGGCCTGGGATCCTGCCTCACTAAAGAGATCACTAACTAGTTACCCTGTTCTGTAAATTGGTTCCTGACGTACTTGACCAGCCCAGCTCATTCTTTGACTCTTCCACTCTAATTCCTGTTCTGATCGTTCTGCTTTTGACCAGCTGGCTCCCAGTTTCCTATTTCTTCCCCCTTCTCCAATCCTCACATCAGGATCTCCGTCATTCCTCACCCAACTATGACAACAATAACCAATATTTTGTTTTCTTATCCTAATTTATTACCAACTGCTTTCTCCAGTTCCTTCTCCAGAGTTCTTTTCTGACTCTCCTCCAGTCTCTGTCTCATCACACTTTGAATTTATTCAGTTTCCCTCTTCTGCTTTTACTCTACTCCCCACAGCAAGAAGAGTCACTTCTTCAGGAGAAAAGGCTGACTAGAAGTCAATTAAGGCAAAAAGCTTCTGAAATTCCTGTAGCCCTGACCTCAAGCATATTCAACTATTTTGTAGCAGCAACACTTATTCAGCATGGTCATTTCGGAGCTACACAGAACACATTCAGTTATTCTATAGTCTATTCTACATCTATATACAGTTGTAGCCTGAGCATTGTTCTGGGATCTGTCTGAGGAAAACAATTGTGAAGACAAATGGCAACTGATTCTTTTTGGCCATTTTAACTATGGAAATTCAAAAATTCTCTACCAAGCGTTTACCAATTTCAGTTTTCACAGAGATTGCAAGGAGGCTCCCCCTGACAAAAAGACAACCTTTTCTCCAAACAGCTGTGAAGGCTAGAGAATTTTCAAGATACAATCTGAGAACATTACAGCATGGAGTAAAGAAAAGAGAATGATGAAAGGAAGTGACTGAAAAAATTGACTGTCTCATTTTGGCTGAAATTTTCTGAAAAAAAAAATCAAACATGCAAAGTGAAAGTTTGAAAAGCAACACACCCATTAAGATATCCTGCTTAGACTCATTTCCAATTGCCACTTATTGTAAGGAAATGCTGTAAAAGGTTTTATACAGCTACACTTATGTATCTTTTAATTCCTGCATTTCTGCGGGCATTTTTATTTACTTGGTAAAAATTTGTAATATTTTGTATACATATGATTGTAAAACTAGGAACTCTATGTCTTTCTAGGTTCAACAAATATCAGTCAGGAATGGTTTGCATGCAGTCATACTTGAGTTGGGACAGAAGGATGGATTCATGCTTTCCTAAGTTTTCTCTCAAACCTGTTTTCTCTGATTAACATAACCCTTTTCACAAGTCCTACACCTACACACCCTTACAACTACAAATATGGACATTCACATCATCAGTAGCCTAAAACAATCCCTTGAGCATCAGCAACATACAAAGACAGACAGTAACTTCTTGTACTAACTGCCACTAAATTTATCAAACTGAGTATTTTGCTTCTAGCAAAATTACTACAGTTACTACAAGCCATGCAAAGATACCACAGAAATATGTGGGCTGTTGAAGCTACATTTTCATGAGCAAGAGCTAGATGTGCCAATAGAAGCAGACTTACAGGTGAAACAGTTAGTGCTGAGGACCTACTGTTGGCAACAATAAACAAATACACATTTTGGGTGTTTTGCTATGGACTACTCTGACCCTAGTCTGGTCCCATGGACAGCCAGATAGCTGTTGGAGTAGAATAGGTGAGTTCCTGGAGCACATCTTCTGACTTAATTTCATCAGAAAGGAACTAATTACTGTCCAGTGTCTCCAACTGAGACACTCACTTCAAAAGAGCACTCCTGACCCAAACCAGGACCCTGATGTAGGCACATTTGGCAATGAGGTTTCTGAAGCTATAGTACAAACCAAGACTGACCCTGTTAAACTTAGTGTTATGAAGGGAAGTAAGCAAGATCTAAATCAGGATCCTGTAACAATATTACTGAGCTTTAAAATTGAATTACCAATGCTTACATAAAGGTTTATGTTTGCCTACAATGAAAAGGAAGGAAAGCAGATAGCTTGAGGTCTGAGCAGGTAAATTAGAGATGATGCTCATCAACATTTTAAAGAATTATCAGGAACTGTTACCTTAGCTGGATAAGCTAGGTAGCCTATAAACTCATTGCTATCTTAGCTGAACTCTTCAGATACACTGCAGGAAGAGCTACTTTACTTTCTGTTGGGGTCATACAGGGCTAAATGCAGACAAGCTGGGTGGACTGTGTGACATGAGGAATTTACAAAGTCTTGCACGGTAGCCAGAAGCAACCAATTTCTAGATTCCCAGAAGTCCCCATTAAAACAGAATTCTAAAAATTTAAGAAGAAGCTGTAATGTAAACATATGTATTGTTCCAGTTATAATGCCTACAGCCCAAGTAACACTTATCCAAATGAGGCATATAAACTAATTCTTCTAATGAGCAAGGGAGATTCTCTGCTTGTTTATCCAGTGTGGGTGAAGGGACCTGTGCATGCATGTAAGGGTTTGGGGAGTTGTTTGTTTGATTTAATGAGTATAATTTCTGTATTGAATTTTCAAGCATACATGAAACTTCAAGCAGACCATTATTTCTATGCAGAGCCTCATGGAAGTATACCCTTACAGACCTTAACAAAGAAAAGTACACTATGTGGTTTGAGATATCCTTCCCTTCTACTTTTCCTTAGAATGAAATAAATAATAATTAAAAAAATCCCATAGCAAAACCTGTAACTTTAAAAAATAATATTCAGCAAATATGGAAAAAAATATAAAGGCTCTTTCACCATGACCAGCTTCTCTACCTTCCTGATTCAGCCAGCTAAGGTCAATCCAGTAAAAAGAAATCAATGCTTGATCCAGATCCCAGGCCAAATATTATTTCTTTGGCACATTTCTGTGTCACAAACCGCAAAGGTTTGAAAGATTTTTCCTTCATGTTGTACCGGGGCCGGAAGATTCAAATGCAAAAAAAAAAAAATCCCAACCTTAGTCCAATAGCTAATCATCATTCATGATAAAAAAGAAAATTGCACCTTTTTCATATTGTGTAGTCTAATAATAAAAAATGAAAAATCTTATATTCTTTGTCTGTTAGGTTAAAAACTTTCCTATTTCCCAATGTCTGAGCCCTTTTTTCCTTGTAGACTGTAGTTAAATAAATTCTTAACCTTTCCTTAAGCTAGAAATAGATTCATTTCCTTAAACCTTATGAGTGTAATCCAGTTTTCCAGATGCCAAATCATTTCTGTTATTCTTTCCTAAATATTCCCTAGTTTTTCAACTAATTTTAAGTGTGAGTTCCAAAGCTAGTCTTTAAACCAGAAGCTTAAAATACAGGTTTTCGAAATGCTGAGTATGGGCAAAAGGTTGTTATGTGAAGGCTGATCTTCTAAGTTGCCTAACTAGAAAAGAAAATCTGTCACCACTGCTTAATTCTATCCGCTACCCCCTTCACACCTAGTTCAAAGCCCTCTCAATGAGCCCAGCAATCTTGTGTGCAGGGATCCTTTTCCCTCTTTGCGACAAACTTGCTCCATCTGCCATCAGTAGGTCAGGTGCCATGTAACCTCCCTGTGATCGAAAAAGCCAAAATTCCCCCAATGGCACCAGTCCCCGAGCCACCTGTTCAACAGGTACGTTTTCCTGTTCCTCTCAGTGTCCTTCCCTGCCACTGAGGGGATTGAGGAAAACACTATTTGTGTTCCCAATCCCTCAACCAGTCGTCCCAGTGCTCTGAAGTCCTTTTTCATGTTTTTTATGCTCCTGCCTTCGATCTCGTCGCTCCCAATTTGCACAACCAGGAGAGGATAGTAATCAGAGGGCTGCACTAGACATGGGAGTTTCCTGGTGAAATCCCTGACCCGAGCCCCAGGGAGGTGGCAGACTTCCCTGTGGGATGGGTCTGGTCAGCATATGGGACCCTCTGTTCCTCTCAAAAGGGACTCGCCTACAACAGTTACCCTTCTTTTCTTCTTGACAGAGGCAGTCCTAATACGTGGGACAGACTGCCTCATCCCAGGTGACCCCCCAGAATAACCTTCATCGACGTTCTCGCTTGCCTGACCCTCGAGTTCCAGGGCCCCGTGCCTGTTCTGTAAAGGCAGCTGGGACGGTGAGGAGGCCGGGGGGGCTCGCCTACCGCCCCGAGCAGGGACCTGTTTCCACTCTCCCTCATCAATTTGCTCCCCCCTTCTGCCTGGTGGCAAGAGGGAAGGGGATCCTTTGCTTCCTGCGGGCCCTCTCCCTGCTGCCCTCGCCTCAGGCCGTGGCTCCACCAACCCATCTCCCTCTCACACTCCCTGATGCTCCTCAGCCTTTCCACCTCCTCCCTCAGCTCCGCTACTGGGCTGAGCAGATGGTTCCTCTGGTGGCACAGGCGCTGTCTGGGCTGTCCCCAGTGCCAGTGACAGGCTCAGGCACTCCCTGCAGCCAGAGACCTCCACGGCCACCTGTTTGCCTGGAAGCTCTGTCTGTGTCACCACATTTCTTTTTACAACAGCTTTCAGAAGAGTGGCAATCATGATTGGTGGTTTTTTGTTGGGTATTTTTTTTTTGTTTTCTCTCTCTTCTGCCGCCTGCAAGGGCAGTGACCACCAATTAAGTCTGCCCCTCGAGCCAGAAGGGGGGATCAGTTACCCCCAATGGACTTACCCGAACGCCAGCCGCGGTGCCGGGGGCGCAGGGACCGGTCGCGGCGCTCCCGAGGCCCATTTAAAGCCGCCGCGGGCGGCGCTGGCTCCGCCCCTGCCCCGTCACCGCCCTCCCACGTGGTGCCGGCACGAGCTCGCCGCTTTTCCCGCCTTCCAGAGCCCCCAAAACGAGCCCTTTGCCGGTCTTTTTCGCCGCGATTTCCTCCCCCAGCGCGGACTTACCTGCACTGGAGCTGCTCTCCTCGGCCATAGGCCAAGGCTCCTCTCCTTCTTTGGCATACTTCTGTCTTCTCTCAATAATATATTGGCTTAGAAGACCAGAAATATCTCTCTTGAAATATCTTTTGAGATCACGATTAGTGAAAAACTAGAAGTAATACTCAACAAAACATGCGGCCCACACAAATTTGTTCAGCTTTGGAGCGTGTTATTAGAACAGTCTTCCAGCAATGAACTTAAGAGTCATTATCACCCCCTCAAAACTACCTATATCAAAATCAGCCAGGTGGGGTTTTCTCCTAGAAGTACTCACTAGCTGAAGGAATAAAGAGTTTTATCTAAACAAGACTTGTATTTCATAGCTGTTGAAGCTGACGTATACTTCAAGTGCTTTAACATGCATCCTAGCTGCATTAACATGTCACGCCGAATCATTTACTATAAACTATAAAAAAAGGTTAGTTTTTAAAAAGAAACCTCCTACGCCTTATGGGCATTTACCACTTTACTGGCAGGCTAGTCATTTTTTGACTCTCCAGCTCAAAAGGCAGGAGGGGAAAGTGGCTTCATATCCCACTGAACAGAAAGCTCTGTGTAGAGTTGTGCACGTTCCACAGAAGGGGACAATCAAGAAGAGAGGCAAGTTCAACTGCAACCACATTGGAAGACCCCATTACAACTCTGCTGGATCTCACACAGCGCCTGTGCTTTCTAGGATTACAATAAAAAGGGTTATTGTTTTTTTTTTTTACTATTGGAATTGTTATGTATTACTAAAACCAACACATTTCCACATAAAAATGGCAGGCAAGTACATTCAGGAAGGATGATAAGGCTTTTTGATAATTACGCATGAAACTTTCCAATTTCTCTTCTGTTTTTTTCCCTCTGACAAGAGATACTTGCCAAGTGGCTCAAAGCCAAAGCTGTAACAATCAGCAGAAATATTCTTTCTCTTCTCAATCGTTTCCTCATTTCACTCAAAAGTATTTTCTTTTGTCTTTGAAACAACATTTCAGCCAAAAAAGCTACACAAAATCAATGGGATTGCTTTCTTTGTAAGGCACCATTTCTTGTTTCACATTGAAACCTTAATAACTTTAAAGAAACTCATTCTTCCCAGGGGAGGAGAACTTGTCAGCATCTTAAATCTTAAGTCTACTACATGAACTCTGTGCGGTATGAACTAGACAAGAAAACTGTTATACAGCATGATGCAGTATAAATCTGTATTACGTGAACTTTGTTTAAGAGAAATTTCCAGGTTACCCTGAGACAGTCAGAAAGTCAGGGAGACCTCACCCAATACAGGAAAAAGAAGATGAATGGAAAACAGTATTGTCCAGCTGGAAGCTTCTACCTGGTAACTTATGCAATAAGCACAACAGTGTTAATCATTCTTGTTAAATTAGTCTGCAGGATCTCAGCCCGATTCCACGGGGAGATCCCATGGCTCTACTTTTCATTCCATTTTGCTGTAACCTCCGTATCCCCCATCTCACTTCAGAACCATCTTCTCCTAACCCTGTCGGCTGACCCACAGCTAATTCCATTCCCTCTCCACTCCATTGCCCAACTCATTAAGGTTCAGCCATGTGCTTTCTGACAGGGGCCTACAAAGATTGTACAATCATTAGCGTCCTTAAATTGCTTATGCCTTCTGCTTTGCCTGCAGGAGAGGTCACCCACATGCTACAAGCCCTCAGCAGGACCCTGAACCACTGAATCAACTGTTTCCAGTCAGCTGAGGGTGCTGCTGGAGTGCTTCAAGCCATATCAGTGGGTGGCAATGGCCTGCACTGCATGGTATGAAGAGGAATAAACCCCCTCTTTTTTAGAAGACTTCTTCAGCCCACTACATTAGAGCATGGGTGCGTTGGCAAAGCAACAGAGGCTGAGAGTTATGGCACAAGAGTGCAACTGAAGAAGGACAAAAGGCCAGACCAAAGCTTCTTCAGCTGGTTTTGCTGCCAGAGACAAATAGAAACACCCACCTAGCCCACCTAGGTGTTGTGCCGGAGAGTGGGGCAGACACATCTGGGATGGGGCATGGGCAGGAGAAGTTCACAGCTTGGGCATCTCTATGTCCTCCCCACACCCAGGCCTGTCCACTCAGCTTTGCGAGGGGCCATCCACAGGAAAGAGGTTTGGAGGTTTGGCTCTCAGGGCAACCACGTCCCCTCCGTTCCAAGAAAAGGGCCTCACAGAGGCACAAGCATTTTGAAATGTTTGGAAAAGCCTGGCCTGAGGCATGACAGTTTCTGATACTATGCAGCCTTGCCTTTTTACACTTCCAAAGAAAAAGTCCTGTCAGAAAGATTTGTTCTAGCAGAAGTTGTCTTGTGAGGAAGAACATGGAAGCCCCATTTCAAGCACTCTTCCTTCTTTTATCTTTGTCTTGGGTACGCTGACATGAAACTAATCTCATCTCAAAGTTTAAAAGACTTAATTCCATATTCTTTTGTGACTGTTAAAGAAGCAGGAGGCAAATTTAACTACAACGTGAGGTTCAATTATTTCAATTACCACCTCCTGCCTAAATGAAGTCTGTTCCTTCAAAG
The DNA here is from genome assembly GCA_013398295.1 of Chionis minor. Lineage (NCBI taxonomy): Eukaryota > Metazoa > Chordata > Aves > Charadriiformes > Chionidae > Chionis > Chionis minor. Next base: position 355,249 of record VZSF01009049.1, on the reverse strand, counting down.
ACATCTGCAATTTTACACTCATTTGCTCTTAAAATAGTATTAATTATAATAGTTTCACTGGAAATGATAAAAGAATATATGAACAAATTAAATAATTATTGACATACATTAAAAAGTTGCAGACATGTTTAATTTATAAATTAGTTATTTACCTTACATAATTAATCATGCCGCCAAGAACAAGTCTAAACAAGTATCTTATGAAGGTAACACGAGATTTTGTTGCCTTTTGTACACATATTGTAAGAGTCATATTAATAATGGGATCCCATTTTAGACGCCATTTCACAAAGCAGAATAGACCTATCATAAGTAGTTGATACTTTTAAATAGCAGAGTAAAGTGGTATAACTTACAAGGGAAACTACCGTTCTACTACTTTGATGGTTTTTCTGGGATGCAGATGAAAGGTGTTGGTGGGACTGTTTCTCTGCGCAGGATTTTCCTAGAGTGTGGATCAATGAAATGAAAGAACAAAGAAAAAAAAAAAGGAGACAAAAACAAAGCAGAGGAGGAGATAAGAGAACAAAAATTTGTTGCATGGTCAGAAAATCAGTGAAGTGACTGTGAAGCTGGCAATGGTGCTCCACACAAGGTCCCAGGACATCCACTGCAAAAAGCCTGTAAGGAAAAACATAGATAGAGGCCCACACAGGAAGGAAGGGAGGTCTTTGTAACATTTTCTGTAGAAAAATGGTATTTGTGAGTCTCTGTATAAGGATTTTATTTCAGTTACGTGCAATGATAGTGAATAAATGCTTTACAGTGGGGAAAATATTTCCGTGTAGCAGGTATACAGGACTGAAGTGAGTTTTAGTTAAAGACAGAATTGTTGTATGGCTGGTTTTACTGAATTTAGTCAGAACAGAAAATGAACTGACGTAAAGGGGTACATTTCTGAAAGATCCATTTTGAATCATAATTGTGTTTTGTGTCTAATCCTAGGAAGTAGTTTCTGCATCCAGAAAAGGCAGGTGCTGTAATTTTGAGGTGAATAAGCAATAAAGTAATTTAATTTCTGCTTAGACTACCAGATTCCATCCAGACTTACCTATGGAAATCCCTATTTATGTATCCAGAGAGAAAAGGAATAACAAATGTATAATCCCAGCACAAACCTTTGCCCACAAATAAGGGCAAAGAAATAGCAAGTATTTCATCCCCAGACTTCAGCCAGAAAAAATACAGTGGACATTGACTACAAAACAGTGCAAAGAACCTTTAATTTCTCTGCTTTTTTTTACTATGCTCCACAGCACAAGTTGATGCCACTGCTTTGCTGGGATCAGTGTCAAAGACTACCCTACTTATTTTCAGAGTCCTTCTGTGCAACATACTTAATGGCTTCCCAAGACGTGTACGTACCTGGGAACATGCTGATTCTGCATTATTAACTTGTAAAAATGAGGCAGGAAGACACAGAAGAATATGCTTCATTTTTTTTTTTCAAAATCATATTGTTTGTCCTATTTAGATCTAAGGATGGAGTTTGTCATGATTCTGCAGTGGGTGTGGGTGACCAGGTTTAACAGGATGAATATTAAAGGAACCAGATATCGACATTCTCTGCAAAACTTTGAAGAACCTCCAGTGTTAACATTGTATTAAGCACAATGGCATCATTCAGCAAATAATAATGAATGAGATCCCAGACAACTGTTTATCTCCAAAACAAAAATAGGTACAATGATTTTATTCCTCATCTGTAGAAAAATTTGCAAGAATTTTATTCTGGAACCACAGTCTATATGTCCAGTTACAACTCAATGACTCTCTGTAGGACACGTGAAAGTAGGGACTGGACTTTTAAGAGTAACCCCTGCGTACTGTCAGTGGCAGCATGGGCAAAGAAATTGTACACACGCAATAACTCTGACTTAAAACAGCTAGCATCTTTTCTCTATTGTTTCAAGAAGCTAAGTGGTAAAGGGGACAGAAAATCATAGCCTTGGGGACTAACTAAAGGCATATTTTCTTATTAGGATCTTGCTGGAGGAGTGGATTTAGTGCACCAGGGCCAGGAGATTACCCTTTCTGATATAGTAGTGATTAATGAGTGATATAAAAAGTGGGCGGAAGCACTGTTGAAACTTCTGCTGCTCAGATATGTTCTATCTAAATAGTGAGATTACTAGATAATAAGAGGTACTGGCTCCTTGTTCCACTTCACCTCAAATAATTCCAAAAGTAAATCTCATATACAACAACTCCCACTATCTGACCTCTGATCCTTCAATCCTTGTCTCTTCGTCTCTGCATTTTACTCTTTATTGCTCCTTGGTGCTTTTCCTTAGCTGTACATATCGCAGTTTTTAAAATTCTGCAAGTGTGGCATGATGAAAATGCCCAGACAAATATCTACCATGTATGTTTAAACCTCAGACATTGCTATATTAAAAATTTAATCCTTTTGTTCATTGGACATTATTTCCCTATGCTTAATCAGAGTTTGACAGAAATAGATAGACAATGATTCCCAGAAACAAAAAAGAACACTTTGTGCAAAAATCTGTCAGATCTTTTTGCATGATTTTTTTTACACAGACAAAATAAAATTGTGGAGAAAAAACATGAAATGTTTATTCCAAATCACCTTCATTCAAGCTCCGTAGTGATACAAACAGTTCTCTGTATGCCCTCAAAATCATAGAATAGAGTTTAAATAGTTTTAATATTTAAAAGGAACTTTCACAAATGGAAAAATATTAGAGAAACTGGTGATAGCTTTATTTTCTGATTTTCTCTTACTTTAAAGTTATAAAAGATATGGCATATTCCTTTATTAGTTGACAGACTATAAAATTGCACTTTAAAGCTCCACCAGTGATATCTAAGTAACTATCATTCAGAAATTTCCTTTTCCTACATCATCCTCATGAATAAACATTACTTCTAGACACAAGTCTAATCCATTACAAGTTACCACTCTGAAATCTTAGACTGAAATACTGTCGCCCTAATTCTGTTGACACTTTTCAAGAATTACCAGTTCTGCTGAAACAGGAAATACTTTTCTGGAATTTGGTGGACAGTGAGGAAGTACAGGAGTCTTCCTTCCTCTGCTGGGGCATCTCCATCTAAGTGACAGTGAATACAGGATAAAAGAGACTGGTATCTGAAGTTGTTGCCTGGGAAGTTGTCTTTTTGCCTCTTTTAGAGGACAGAGCAAATAGGATCTGGGGCCAGAGAAAGACAAAAACTAGATAAGCTATCTAAAAAGCCCAGAGCATTCATAGAGATATCTCCTTTCTAAATTTTAACCTGTGGTCCAGTGGTGAATTCCCCAATACACTAATTTCAAAATGGTCCTCTAACCTACCTATGTGAAGAGCAGCATGACAGCTACTTTCACAGGACTCTCTAATGCCAGAAGTTGAGACATGGGTAACTTTAATTCTCATGTGAATGCATGTCTTTCCAAGGATACCCAAAGTTCTTACCCTTTCCCAGAATGACATGATGAGATGGGAAAGTACAGGAATGGTGATAACATGAGTCCGACTGTTAACATCATATCTCAATAGGATATTTCTCCAGGGCCCCACCAGCTGGCCTAACCTCTAGTATGCACCAGCAGATGTGGAGCAGAAAGAGACATTCCCGGTAGGTATCAAAAGGAATGGCAGACAAACTGTCCAGTCCTCCCTGAGAAGAAGGCTACATGATCTGAGGCTTACACCAGAGGCCAGGCTAAGAGGACTGAATGTCCATGTAGTGTGTGCACAGAATCTAATGGACTGATGGACTTTAAGGGACAGACAGGAGCTGGAAACAGTGAACTCTTGACCTGCTAGATAGGACACTTGAGGTACATTTCTAACAGGTGCCTATGGATCATGTAAAAAGAAACTTGACTCAAGATGGGGACATGCCTCACTGCAGAGGGAAGGCAGACAGTGCAAGCAGTGTTTTATGCCTTCCTCTCCACTGTGTCAACCTCATGATGTCCTCAAGAATGGTCAAAGGAATAGACAGTCTGGACTGTCGGGACACCTCTGAAGTGCCTGTCTTGCTGACGTGATTGCTACTGTCTAAATACTCGTACAATCTGGAGATAAAGCAGCTAATCACTAGTCTACTGTACTGAGCATGTTATGAACATTCATATTAGAGATCAAAAATATTGATGTCATTTAGCACTATGCAAATCGGCAGAGGATAATTTAAAAAAAAAAAAATAAATTTGAACACTGCTGAAGACGGACCAGCCAGATTCTGCATAATAAATCCATTGTTCAAAGTCCCCATGCAGATTCTAGTTCTTCCTCAAGGTCTAGAAAATTTTTAATTTCCAGATCTTTGGAGAAGTCTAACCATTAGGCAGTTTTGTAAAATGGTAGGTACCACACCTGTGTTCTTAGAGAGCAGTGACCTAGACCATAGTGATAATTTTCATTCAAGAAGCACAGTGGTGGCATTAGCTGTCAACCAGTGTTCCAATTCAGTTCTTAAGTTTTAAAGAAGATAAGAAATGACGTTCAGAGAGAAGGAACTCAAAACTATGTATTGGCACAGTATTTGCACTTATCTAGCTCAATGTGTGGCTTTTTGAGATTAGGCTAAAACAGCTTCAATTTCTTTATTGTTTAAATAGAGAACCTAGCCACCTGTTGATACTGCTGGGCTCAAACCCTAGCTCTTAAGCCCTGAAATATTTAAGAGTGACTTCAGCAGGCAGTAGGGATTTTGTGCGTAGATCTTTTTTCCTCAGTACTTTATTAACAAAATATCAGCACTTGTTTTAATTCCAGAGGTGATCATTAGCTGAGGAAAAACCAGATACTAGGAAAATGAGAAAAAAAAAAAAAAAACTTTAAGAAGTATGTACATTTTTTATGACATCTGCAGGTACATACACATCTCTAATTCACTTGGTCTCATCTTTACTATATTATAATCCTGTATCATTCAAATGGGATTTTATGAAAGTATCTAGCTCCCTGCAAATATCTGTAATGGCACAGTTCCTGTTGACCTTTCTGTCAACAGGGATATTGACATTTTTTAAAGATGCAACAGACCCTCAGAACAGCATCTTTAGTTATACCAATATAAAGTAAGTAGGTTTGTGCCCCAGCTCAATTTCCATCCTAGTAAAAGGAAAGTTTTAATGCCCTTAATATCTAGGTGAGAAATCTGGTGAAACATACGGAATTCTTTTTATAATTGTTACTGACCTCTATCTGCAACCTCCTAGCAGATACTTCAGGAATGGCCCATCATGGCATGTTACAGGAAAGAGCATTATTTCAATCAAGAAGGGTTTCAGTTGCTTTACTACTTAGATATTTTAGCAGACAACAAAAGCTTTTTTGAGAAAGGAAAAAGAAACATAAATAATACACATACATGCATATTAGGTAGATGTATTATTATTTAAATGCAAATAATAAACATAAACTAGCTGTCTTTTGACACTGCTTCATGTCTCCAAACCCAGCCCAGAACTCAAGACCAGAGCCTAAGAAAGAAAAGTCCTACAGTCAGAAACATCTTCCAGAAACACTGCAAAAAAGAAGACTCTCCATATGTCTGTCTGTTGCTGTGCAAAATAATTAAGAGAGGAAGGTAAACAACAACAGCTTTCTGGCACAATTAGCTTTCTCTGGGCTTCCCTCTGTGGAAAAAAACCTGTAATATTTTTCACTGACCCTTTCATATATCCATACAGTTTCATGTATTCCTTCCAATTTCTTTTTGTCTTTGCTATTGCAGGCTTTCAGCATCCCCTCCAAGGCAAAGGAAAACTAGTATAAACTATAATTAATGGACAATACTGAAGTAGTATTGGTGGGCAGTTTAGAAAAAGAAAAAGAAGCCAGGAATGTATTAAAAATATTCTGCAGGCATTTTCTGTTTCCACATGAAATTTCTCAGCTAAATGCAATTGTAGATACATTTCTGCACAGTGTAAGAAAAAAATATTAATATTCTACACTGTAACTATTTATAGATATTATCTCTTTCTACCAATATTTCATTTTAGCATTTCTTTGTGTTTGCAGCAGCAAAGTCTTTGAAAGAAGCAACTGTATGGCTAGATGTATGCTAAAGAGATCTTCCCAGCCAACAAAGCCACATGGGTTGCTGGTTAGGTAAAAAACACATGTATTTCAACACACAATTAACTAGAAGGCTGTTTAGCCCAACATACTCTCTCTGCCCATAGGCCAGTGACCATGCTTAGAGAAAGCATACAATAAACAAGGTTACTAAAGATTGATCCTTTCCCTACTGGATTCCCCAGCTTCCTGAAAAGAGTATATTGAGGGACTTGGTCAGTCAGAAATTCTAGACAGACTATCATGTTTAACAGCTGCTTCATTAATTCATCCGACTGTTATTAAAATCTGTACAGTCTTTTGGCCTGTACAGTGTCCAAATGAAGTAAATACCAATTAATTATGTTTGATCTGCAGGTTTTTTTATTTGCTTTGAACATGATGCCTCATGGTTTCAATTGATATCCCTTCCTGCTTATGTGAAATAAAGAGGAAGTATTCCCAAGTATTCTTTTTACAAGCTGAGAGATCGTGTTTAGTGTATTCTCATACAGAAACAGTCCTGTACCTCTGACCATTTTGTTATTCTTCAGTGTTCTTTTTCTTCTATGTCTGGGGTGAGCAGAGCTTCATTCACCGCATGCAGTTGGAGTATACCCTGTTATAAAAAGCATATAAGCAGCAATTTTCATAATTCTAGCCTTCACCACAACTAAGCTTAAGTATGAATTTCACACATAAAATGCTTAAATAACAGATTTTACTGCAGAGAAACAAACTGTGTAATGAAATAATAGACACTGAAATTCAGTTACCTCCCTACCTCCAAGTTATATAATCATACTTATGATTTTTAGGGTTGTTGTTTTAACTATTAATTTTAGAATAAGTTTCTTGTGTTCATTTATTTTTCAGTAAGCATCTTTTTCTAATTAATCCTGCAATGCCTCTAGTCAAGCCAAGTTTCTTTGGGAAATTATAGTCTGTCATAGTATTAGACTGCAATATCATAAACAGAAGAATTTGCCTGTCAAGAAACAGCAAAAGGAAAAGTGCTAAGTTGGAGGAAAGACTTGGCATTGAAGTATACATTTCTTCAATAAACACAAGTGGAAGACAATAAAAAGTTAATTACTTTTTCTGTCAGTTCTTTTTTTCTTGCAGTGAAAGCATTTCTTCTAATGCATAAAATTCAGGGAAAAAAATGGAGTTTGTAATCCTAAATAGTATGTTAAACACTTGACCTTCAATACAATTGTGTAAATTGGCTGTTAATGGTTATACAACATATACTAAATAATAGCTTCACTGATGAACAAATTTAACAAAGCTTCAATAGCAAGCCATTAATCTAAAGAACGTAGAAGCTGTCTGATCTTTTATGACATGAGAATGGTATGTACCTCTGTATTTTGTGGACAAAGTTAAACATATTCAAGAGAGCACTCAGCAGCAGTGTTGTATTAAATACTCTGTTGAACTCCCAATATTTTCAGGCAGGTCCATTTAAGTTCAGAATACATTAATGTCTAGCAGATAATAACATCACTGCTTGTACTGTGAACCCTGACACAGAGCAGTTTACACATGAAAGGCAGAAAACCATCCAGGTTGATCCTTTTGCTCTGGAGTTCACAGTTTGTAAGCTGTTCTGAATGTAAGGACTTGAAAATGCAACTCAATGCCACCTTAAGAAACCACCAAGAACCTCCTCTCCTCTTAATATTTTTTAATATCTTTGGATACAAATAACTTTTATAGAAAACAACTATGCTTTTACCACCTTGAGAGGATAACAATAGAATTCTGTCATTTCTCAGGGTGTAATTAAGTGGCTGAGATCAATACACTTATTTCTCTTTTTTAGTGAGCTTCCAAGATTATACAAATGCCTCAAGTGTGGCTTCAGTCATCTTACTGCATAGAATTTCAGTATGAATTCATTCTAACATGCCCCTGATTATCATGAAGTCAAATATTTTTTATAGTTCTGTCATTTATTAACTATTTGAAAATCACTACTTCACATCTAATACAGATTAATTATTACCAAGTAATAAAACATGAATCCTAATGAAAAAAAGTCCTGGAACTGACAAATTTGTAAGAGACAGTCTATCTTGTTTCTTTCAGAAGTAGCTATATCCCAGAAATAATTCCTCAGCAAATAGCTTCTCTGGTGGCTTTGCAAAGATGGCCACAGAAAAGCTCAATCAAAAGGCATACAATGACAAATTCAACACTACCGAGAGAAATGGATTGACCAAGGGGAAGTCATGTCTGACTCATCTGATAGCCTTCTATGATGGTATGACTGGATGAGGGGAAGGCAGTGGATGTTGTCTGCCTTGACTCCAGAGAGGGTTTCAACACCGTCTCCCACATTTTCCTCGTACGCAAGCTTAGGAAGTGGGTTAGATGAATGGACAGTGGAGTGGAATGAAAACTGACTGGCAGGTGGATCTCAGAGGATTGTGGTCAGTGGGGCAGAGTCTAGTTGGAGGCCTGTAACTAGTGGTGTTCCTCAGGGGTCAGTGCTGGGTCCAGTCCTGTTCAATGTATTCATCAGTGACCTGGATGAAGGCATAGAGTGTACCATCAGCAAGTTTGCTGATGGCACAAAACTGGGAGGGGTGGCTGACACATTGGAAGGCCATGCTGCTGTATGAAATTCAACAAAGGCAAGTGTAGGGTCCTGTGCCTGGGGAGGAATAACCAGTACAGGTTGGGGACTGACCTGCTGGAAAGCAGCTCTGCAGAAAGGGACCTGGGAGTCCTGGTGGACAACAGGGTGACCATGAGCCAGCAATGCGCCCTTGTGGCCAAGAAGACCAATGGCGTCCTGGGGTGCATCAAGAAGATTGCAGCAAGCAGGTGGAGGGAGGTCGTCCTCCCCCTTTACTCTGCCCTGGTAAGGCCACAGCTCGAATACTGTGTCCAGTTCTGGGCTCCCCAGTTCAAGAGGGACAGGGAACTGCTGGACAGGGGACAGCAAAGGGCTAGAAAGATGATTTAGGGGGCTGGAACATCTTTCTTCTGAGGAAAGGCTGAGGGAGTTGGGTCTTTTTAGTCTGGAGAAGAGAAGACTGAGGGGGGATCTCATCAATGCTTACAAATACTTAGAGGGAGGGTGCCAGGAGGAGGGGGCCAGTCTTTTTTCAGTGGTGCCCAGTGACAGGACAAGAGGTAACGAGCACAAACTTGAATACAGGAAGTTGCACCTGAACATGAGGAGGAACTTCTTTACTTTGAGGGTGTCAGAGCACTGGAACAGACTGCCCAGAGAGATGGTGGAGTCTCTGACTCTGGAGACATTCCAAACCCACCTGGACGCCATCCTGTGCAACCTGCTGTAGGTGGATCTACTCTGGCAGGGGGGTTGGACTAGATGATCTCCAGAGGTCCCTTCCAACCCCTAACATTCTATGATTCTTTGATTCTGTGGTTCTATGATTCTATGATTCTATGAAGGGGAAGCCATAAAATTAATGTTTCTATAAAAATGCAACCGCCACTACTAAAAAAAACAGTTACGCTGAATTTAGAAAATAGTTAAACTGGTCTTGCAGTTTCTTTTACAGATGTGTTTGTCTCCTGTACACAGTGGTTATGTCCAGGCCATAGCAAAGCAGGGAACACTTTGCCACCATCACTGTCTGATACTGACTTCAGAAAGAGCCTTTTACTAGACAGTGACTTGACTTGTTTTCGTGCTAGCAAAGAGAAAGGGAAAAATAATTATTACAGTTAGGAATATTTTCCTAAACATCTAGAGACTGATGTAGTTATTTCCCTAGGCTGAATGCTGATTAAGTGTTTCAGTTTCATGGGATGAAGAGTCTGAAGTGCAGGATCTGTTTAGGTTGATGTACTTACCTGTACAGGCAAAAGTAAGCTTTGTCTGCCACTACATGCGTCAAAAGTTCTGTTTGTGTTCGGTACTTTTGTGACAACATGCAGCGCACACTGTCTGGTTCTGGGTTCCCAGGGTACAAGGAAAACATTAACATGCTGGAGCGTGTCCAGTGAGAGCCACCAGGATGGTCAGGGGCCAGAGCACAAGATGTTTAAAAAACATTTGAGAGAAATGGGCTTGTACAGCCTTAGGAAGAAATTTTATTTTTACAGCAGGGGAGATCTTATGGCTGTCTTCAGGTATATAGTAGGAGGGTATACAGAGGACAGACAGACAAATCCTTTTCAGAGGTTAACAGTTTTTCCTGGGCCACACTACTTTGATAATGAAGACATAGCTTAGTGAAGGCTGATAAACGCTCAGAACAGGCTGAATTTTCCCACAGTGTGTTCTTTTCTTACATTGTGGCTACATCTATATGCTGTTGTGACATCTGTAGTCATGGCTTACATCTATGGCTGCACTGGGAAGATGGTGTGGGCCTGCATAGATGGAGGTGGTCACATGGTGATGACCCTTGAGGTGAAATGGCACTAATACAAAATAAATTGTCAGGCATTATAAGTGGGGAGCAAAATAAAATACAGCTCAAACTCATGGTACAGATTTTTCCTACATATTATTAGTAAAAACACAGAGGGCTTATTTTCAACCTCACTATTCTACTTTATAGATAAAGTATATCCTGTAGCCCAGGTGCAAAACTCTTCAGTCCTTTAGTTGCAACTTACATCGGCCTGCCAGATCTTTATCAATTCAGCAGGAGTGCTCAAACTGTTATTCCAGTACGCAGCACACTAGCAGAGATTTCTGAATGCTGGTCATATATTTGGCCTGCGCTATAAAGGCTTTCCCATATCAGTCAAAGGAATGTGCTTATAAAATACCTAAATTTTCCCTAAGAAAAACTTTAATTGACTTGGTAGTATGAATGACATCACTTTAAAATGTCCGCTTACAGGCCTACAAAAACCGTTGTAGCTTGCTGCTGTTATTTTTGTTCAGCTAAGTGGAGGGAGCAAACTTTCCAAACAGTTATTAGCATTTCAAGAAACCGCAATCTTTCCCTGGTACTTCAGTTTGTGGCAGAAGCCGATACAGCTGAAATTCTGCAGACCTTGAGGGGTCCTTCAGTTTGTGTGATGGAGCTCTTCAGTTGATGATTTGATGCAGCCAGCTTTTCCCCCTAGTTCAGTCTGACACTCTGGTTCACATTTGCTATCTAATAAGGAAGTGTAAGGGAAGTTTTGTAACACCAAAGAGGTTTGTGCTTTATCTTCAAACACACTCATCAGTAACAATACAAGATTCTGTAATTCCCCAGCAGCTCCTTCAACATTAATAGAGCTATGCTCGGCTTAGAGGAGTAAGGAAGTGTAACTCTCCTGATAGCTTCACATGTACTCTAAACTCACCAGTAATCACAGTGTTGCAGATCTGTTTTCTACAGATTTTAAGAACACATTGGTTGTTTACTCACAGCAGCTGACAAGTATATTAAAAATCGTACTTCGCAAATCTTCCTAGAGGTACTTTGGTAAATACGAAAATAATTTGGTTCTTGTCATTCTGTACTAGTTAATTTTCATGCTAGAGGATGCAGTAGCTCAGGCAAGTTCTTTGAATTCTCAAGAACTCTGAAGTTCTAGAGGTGTATATAAATGTATACAGATCATCATTTGCATTTAAAAATGTATACTTAGATTTGACTTCATGTTTGCATCCAAACCAAGGTAAAAGGGCTCTTTGCATACTTAAATTTGACATCTTTAAAATAAAGTACCAAATTAATCATGTGTTAGAGAAAAGCTACTATATCTCCCTTCTGAAAATACTGCAACAATGTGTACTGTGCATTCTTCAAACTAGTTTGCACTTTGTATGTGGGAGAACGTCATGAAATTTGTATTTCACATTCAGAAAGATGAAAAACTTTTTACTTTGAAAAGTGTAAGAATGACTGCAGCATTTATTTAAATGCTGTTCAAGCTCCATAGAAATAACAAAGAACTTTTCCCCTCCTGTCATTTGAGAATATGATCTAATTCCACAGTTCACCTGCTGAAGCTTTTAATACATATTAATCGTGAAATAAATTTATACATCTCTTCAGCAGCCTTTAAGGGAAATGATTTGGCTCTCAATTGCATAAGCACTAATAGCTACTAAGTTATTGAAGTTTAAGAAATTATTTAACCAACACAGCTAAGAACATAGGGTCTGATGCAAGGAAGCACACATTATGTATATGTGATCCGCAGCAATACAAAAAAAATTGCCTAATATAAATCCTTAGAAAATTAGGATTACTACATAGGTTCTGCAGAATTTCTTCAGACTTTAATATCCTAGCATTGGAACAGAATGGCTTGGCATGAATGAGGTAGTGTCATAAGAAGTGTCTGAAAAGTCAGGCTCAAACTAAAAAACAATTTGGTACAAGAATATTCAAATTAGAAATCCAGTGAATATTTTTTCCCTTAAGGGAAAAGGTTTCATGATTTGACCCTTTGGCAGTATATGATGACTTTTGTACTGCCTGTGAGTCACAATTGCATTCCTATGCAACATTAAGTACATTGTCAGGACTCAATAATTAACAGTAATGGCAGAAAAAAACCTTATTAAAACAGTAAGTCAAATAATTAGTAAATGAAAGCCAGTGAAGAAGAAGGGTGGGAAAGATAGCTGACATTTTTAAGTGCTGCGTCATGCTGAATATTTCTTTCCAATATCCTTTAGCACTGAAGAGTGACAAGGACATTGTGAAAAATAAAACATTAGCAACTGATGAATGAATTAAAACTTGGATGAATCTTAAGAGCTTGCTAGAAATAAGAATGCAGCAGAACTCTCCTAATGGTGGCATTAATGAATTTTCAACAAGCCAGTGCTTCAGATTCATCTGACCTCTGCTTATTGCATTTCTTCTTGCAAACTCTTCTGAGAAAAGGTTATTCCTCACATTTTCTAAACCTACACTGAAGACTAGCAAGTTCTTTTAAGCAAATTTTAAGAGGTGTGAGCCAGTATTCAGAAAACACACTCCATATCTCTGAAAAAAATACTGGACAATAGATTTCAGTTCTACAGCCTTTCATTTATTTTCTCAACTTATCTATTAAGTGCTAAGATGTGTCTCTGCATGTTTGAAAATAATTTGTATGCCATCCAAAACTGCAAGCCTGCAATCAAGTTCAAACATGGTACAGAATAAGTAGCAATAAAGTTAAATGACTTATTCTTCTGAGACAATTACATACTCATAAAATTTCGTCACATTTAGACATCACTGTGTCTCTGTCCCTTTCATCTGTTTCATGAACTCAAATTCAGGAAAAGAACAATAATTTTCAGATCTTCACCTAAACCAATCTGGAATCTCGTAGCAATAGTCCTTCCAGCCCCTGGGGAAATGTCTTGCCACATCAATCTTTCACAACATCCAAACATAAGAAATGCTAAACAACAGTGATATTTGAGTGTTAAGTTACATAGCTGAGGATTTAAAAGTGTTGCCCCTGAAGAGAAAACAAGAAAAAGAAAGACAGAACACAAACATGAACTAGATGACAAATATCTTCTTCCATGACACAGAGATCTCACATAAAACCCTCAACATAATGTTATCTTTCAAATTAAAAGATGGTACTGATCATGATTTTTTCGGCCATCATACAGAGTTAGAATTTAATTTCTTGGTGATTTCATTAACCGGAACTCCACTTTGCACAAACAATTGTATAAAGAAACATTATTATTAGAACATTTGCTGAAAAATTATCAAAAATACATTTTTAAAATTCAATTCTGAATCCACAAAAAGTGGTTAAGTACTTCACCCAACTCCTAGTTTTCCCAGTCATGGAGATGTCTCCACTGAGCTTTAACGGCTAAGAAATATGTAATGCAGAAAATAAACAGCCTGAAGCCAAGAATTTTTCAAGGGGCTGGAAACGATCTCAAGAAATTATTAAAATCACATCTACTTGCACTAGAATAGTGACATTTGCATAATTAATTTTTCCTTCAGTGCCATGAAAATAGTAGATAATATATGTATATAATCTGTGTATATGCTATTGAGAAACTCTAATTACAAAAAAATATACAGACTTTTTATAGATCTAACATATGAAAGGTTTACCACAACATACTTGGATAAACTTCCAAGTCATATTACTGCTTAAACATGCCAGCAATTCAGATGTAATCCTTCTTTAACAGGTAACAGGCAAACCAGCTGAGACCAGTGTCTAAGCACTTCTTCAAAGCCTTAGTGTTTCCTATAGTTACTTCCATGCTACAGTAATTTCTTAAAGGGATAGACATGAGTCAGATGAAATATACCTCCGGTGTATTACGTCTCTGTGAGAAACTCAAGTGAAGTCAGGGTGCAGTAGAGCCTTAGCTCCCCTCAGGATGTGGCCTATGAAATGTTAGAAATGCAAACAAATTTGATCAAATCATCACTTACCCCACAAACCCAGACAGAGCTGTGCCATTAATTCTCAAATATTTTCAATAGAGGTTATTAACCCACTATATCAATCTACAAGATGAGTAATGGAAGGGATATGGCACTGTGTCAGCACTCCCTTGAGGTAAGGCAATCTGTCAGACCTTGGCAAAGACTATGAAGCTCTCCAGGCCAACCAAACTCAAGGAGATTCATTTTAAAACAACAATATTAACAAAATCTACTGAACATATTTTACTGCAACAAAGCTTCACACAATTACTTATACCTATTAATTCAACAGAGAAAAGGAGGCTCAAGGGGCATTTTATTGCTGTCTACAATTACCTGATGGAATGGTATAGAAAGGACAGAGACAGGCTCTTCTTAGAAGTTAGCAGTGAAGAATGAGAGACAACAGGCAAAAGATGCAAGGGAAACTCCATCAAGATATTAGAAAAAAAAAAATCACCATGGAGGTGGTTAAGTCCTAGAAGAGGTTGCTCAGAGAGGTTGTGGAATCTCTGTCATTGGAGATATCCAACATTTGATTGGTCCAGGTCCAGTGCAACCTCCTCAGACTGGATCTGTTTTGATGGGAAGGCTGGATTGGACAGTCCTCAGAGATTACCCACATCATTCTATGATTCTGTTCAAACGTGTATCAGAGTTAGAGCAGTGAAGAGTTTCAAATACCATATTAGAGAGTGCAGTATCAAAGGCGGTACATTTCCACATAGCGGCAATCACTGCATGTATGTAAAGATTTGTAACCCCATAACCGATACTGCTTTTTCACTAAATCTTTAATTGTAGTGAAGAAAAAACAAAACAATTTACTTAAGCATTGCGCTAAGTAATTTATATTTATAGCTGTAACTACAGACATATATTTAAAGTGTATTCATTGTATTTATACTGATTAATATGTTTTAAGATCATAGCCTGTTCCTGAAGTGCTACAAACATCTAAAACAAATTTAAATTTTTCTTTATAAGTAACTCACAAGGAAAATAGTTAAACAAAGCTCAAGTGGTGTCTTACTGCTCTTTTGTTGCAGCTATCCTAATTTGCCCAAGTAGGAACATTAATGTGGTTTGGACAATGATAAAAAGCTCAAAATGATAATGATATTTGCAACTGATTCCACTGATTTAACAAAATTGGATCAGAATTCTACCAATATATTTTAAAAGTATCAAGCTAATATCTTCATTCCTATTATAAACTAAATGCCATAAACTTTCAACTTCATGAAACATAATACAATTTCAAAACAATAAACTGAAATCTCATCAACGTGTGATGTCACTTACAAAGTCACATTCTATTGAACCGGGAACACGTTACTAACAAAGGAGGTGGCCACGCTTCCCAACAGTAGCAAATTAAGATGTAAATACTCAAATGTGCAGTAGTTCAAGGGATTCCTACGCAGTATATCCTAAATTGGGTGGTAGCAGAATAAGTAAATAAACTAGCAATATTTAGACTAAGCTAGCAATATTTAGAAAGAGGGAGCTTTCTTCTTAGTCTAACTAGTGCGAACTTACCCGCCTTCAAGCTATGGGCCATGAATGGAAGCATGACACAAAGAAAGTAGTGAAATTAAAGAGTATTCTCCAATTTTTACAACTGTACAGATACCTCTAAGCATAAATCCTGTTGAATCCATAGGAATACTCCACCCTGAGGTTCCTAGATCTGATTTTAGCTCTTGCTGGATATAGAGCAAGGAATGCAGTTCACATACACTGAGAGGTGTCCGTCTTTTTTGCAAAGTCAGTGGTCATCGGTCTGCCTCCAGGAACAGTTCCTAACACTCCTTAATATTTTTCCTTCTAAGGAGTGACCTTTGACCCTCCAGCCTCTCTGAACTTTGCACTAACTGTGATATAAGCAGTATGAACACCTCTATCCAGATGCAATATGTCTAGCGTCCTTTTCAACGAACTCCATTCATTTAAGACAAGCATTTAAGACATGAGACTTGGTGACACTCTGTATGTTTCAATAATATGCACAGAACAACCCTGTAATGGCAAGCACAAGTACTACAATAATTCTGAGTTGCTCTGCAGACTGTGTCTATCCATGTTTCAACTTCGTAACTGAAGTAGAAGTGTCTGTTCCTATTGTACCTAAATTAAAATAATCAGTGTTCAGTTCAATACTTTCATTTCATTATTGATGCCAACCAAAACCTGTTTAGCAGTCCCCAGTTCCATTCCATGAGTAGGTTGCTACCAGCCTAGCTATAATTCTCAAGTTCCCCTGTCCAAATATATTGCATTTACGGTGCATTTACTTCAATATACCTTACATAATTGTTCTCAGACATGTATCCCAACAACACACAGCAGCAAGAAATCCACAAAGCCATACCAAAAATTGCACTCCTTCCAGCTGTTTTAACTGTACCCTTGATGATGGGGTGATTCATGTAAAATATCACTGCAGTCTATGAGGCACCCACCCACCTCTGAGTTCTAAAACCTTCTTAGAACTCAACCTATTTCACATCAAATCCTTTTGCCTACTGACACCAATTTCAATGCTGACCAGGAGCAGTGCTGACTACGCTGCATTGTGGCCTCTGAAAAAACACACAAAAGTTACTGCTACAATTTTCATCCAAAGCTGACCTGGGCATCTCCAGAATGCTTCTGCCACTTCACATTGTGAGATTTCAGGCCTGAAATAACCCAGAGTTACTTGCCTGGCCTCCAGCTGCTGATCCAGGAGGTCACAGGTCTAGCAAAAGCACCGTGTCAGTCAGATGTGCCAGTCTTGTACAGATGTTTTGGGTGCCTTTGGGCACCTCCTTATGACACAAAATATGTATGGGCTAACTGAATCAAGCCCCAAGCTCTAAGGAATTTCTTAATCAGCAGCTGAATTTTTCTGACTGTGCTAACTAGATCTCTACTGATGATGTCTTAGACACTTATCTCCTGTGTAGAATCCTACATTCAGAAACCTGAATTTCTCGATCTGAATCCTTTGCTGAAGTATGAAGGTGGTCTTGGTTGTTTGTTTAAAACAAGTGGAAGCCCATAAGCATAATTCATGAGGTTCAGAAAGTTCTGTGGAGAATTACTACTACTACTACTATTGCTACTACTTCTTACTCTATTTTTATACTTTGTCCCTAAATATTTGGCATTCATTATAGTGGTGAGAGTTAAACAAATTAGGAAAAATATTTAGCTTGATCCATTATGTCTGTTGATATCTTTTTTGGATTTTTATGAATAAAATGTTGAGCACTGAAAAAAAGATATACAGATACTCTGTTTCTTATTTTGATGATAGTTTTATAAAGTAATCAAATGTTTTCTTTTAAAACTGAATATTGGAAAGAAGTTTTCACTAGAAATTTAAGACCCTGAGCTGTCCTTCTTTAATAAAGTTTATAGAAACATCAAATATAGGCAGATTCCTCCACTTAAGCAATTCAGTCTCCCTTATATAACACATGGTAATAGTTGCTATTTATGAGTGATATTAGAACAATTAGCTGTATTTTAAAAAAAAACAAAACTGAAACTCTTCAAAGTAATTCTCAGTGAGATTGTCCATGAGACATAATTTCAGAATTCTTCCAAATTTTTTTTGTAGCCATAGTGTTTAATGGTCTACTAGGTTATAGAAATGGTAGAGACTAACTAGTCACATAAACATCCATTTGAATGGATAAAAGTGCCTTCTTGAACTTTATTTTCAGCAGGTGCCTCATCAGAGGTACTAGGATTTTATGAATTATTTCTCTCATTTGGGAGGTACAATAGGTTCATTAAGAGCAGAAAACGTATTTCACAGAATTTCAGACCGTGGATTAACATTTTGAATCAATCAATATTCATGGTGTCTGTTTAAGCATTAAAAATCTTAGCTGTCCTAAGTGCTAATGTGATGTAATAATAATGCTCTGCACCTACTATATAACCTTCCAACTAGTGGTCTCAAGATAGTTATCTCAAGTAATTTATCCATACCGTTTCTGCTCTCTGTGCCTACAGCTCTGTGTTTGCAAGGCTTCTAATAATTTTAGAGGGGCGAGTTTGAAAAAAGTGCACAAATTGGATCAGTGCAGGTAAATTCAAGCAATCTCCATGAATCCAAAAGTAAGGTGGCTATTCTAGTCTTCTGTAAACAAACTTAAAACAATCCTTATCTTTTCTACAAATCAGCTATTGTTCCTGTTTCAGGAACTGCTGAAAGGACAGTAAAGATTATTCTGAAAATCCATTTTATAAGAGAAAGACACAAACAGAGAGAATGCTCAAAGGCAGGATTTTGCTTTCATTCCTCAGGATACAAATTTTGAAATAGATTTTTATAAGGAAAGAGAAATTGTATGAAGAATCATTACATCAATGATTTAAAAGCAACAGGACAGCCTATAAAGTATGAGAAGACATCCCCAGAGTCCACTGACATTACCAACTGTCAAGGATTTTTTTTTTTTCTGGTAGCCAATGAGAGTTATATAAATCCTAGAAAGATATTAAAATTAAGCAGACAATGACAGGCAGTCTGTCTTTTTGTCTTAATACTATGAGTTCAATAAAATTTTTTATAACAGCTCCTACAGACTGAAGAGTCTTCATCTGACGACAACAGAATTGACCAGCTAAAAGTTTCTTTGTCAGTGCTTCTATTCAGATCATGAGCCTTGAGTTGAAGTTGTCTTGTCTGCGGTCTAAAAAACCTCAAGTAAATTTTTTCTCCTATGCAAGAAAGGAAATCTACATTATCACGTCCCTACTTATTGCGGGGGGGTTGGACTAGATGACCTTTAAAGGTCCCTTCCAACCCAATCTATTCTATGATTCAATTCCATGATTCAGTCAGGAACTGCATGCATAGGTATAGGCAAGGTCAGTAACTATGCACAAGTCAGCTTTCCAGTTTTGAAATGTCTTTGGTACCTCTTTTATCATCATAAAAGCACACTTTTTTAACACGTTCATCCTCCCAGTACTGCCTTGAGATAGGAAAGTTTTATGGAAATGAGTTAGACTGATCAACAAAGCTCCAGATCATCAAAGGCTATTAGGTCCCTAACTCCCTCTGACTGCAGCCTTGGGGATTCGACCCAAGGATTTTGCTGAAGGTCAAACAGGATGTTTGTAGATGAACACAGAATTCAATACAGCTTTCTAAATTCCTTGAAACTCTATGCCTTAAGTAGATTGCTGAAATAATTTTCCTATATCAGCAGTACTCTGATTTTTTACAGATAGATACCTCCTGTAATTTTAAAGCTATAGATTGTTCAGTGGCAAAAATAGGGGGATGAGGGGGCAGAGAGGGAGAGGATTTGGGGTTTGCTTCAATTAGCTTTAATATTGCACCAGTCAGGATTATCTCAGTTACTTATTCACTTGACAGTCTCATTGAGGGTTCGCATTCAAATAATACTCAAATTTATTGGGATTATGTTAGGCAATATTTGCATATGCGTGGAGTAATTTTCTGAACACCTACTTTGCCTGCACACACCCCACCCCAGTCTCTCCTGTGTACAATTCTTATCTCTTGTGTGCTCAGGTAGCCTGAGGAATATGTTTAGTTGCAGTCTCTGATTCAGTCATTAGATGTCCCTGTGCACTGTGAAGGATTCTGTGAGGTATTGTCCCTGGTAACATACAGCTGAACCAGACCAGTTCTGGGAAGTCTGCTTGTTATATTTATGCTTGTTTACCATTTTGCGGAATCCAGGTGATTACATATCCAGAAACATCAACTGGCTAATCCTAGTTAAATAGGTTCTTTTTATTCAGTAGAACAAGATGCTGTCAACTGTCCTTTAAGTGAGACCCTTTACATTATCTAGTTTAGATTAATAGTTTAACCAATGAGAATTAAAGATCACTTCCACTTGCTCATGTGCCATGACCATCCTTGTATCTTCCTTTCCCTCTCCACTTGAGCCTGTGCCTTCCTACAGCTCTCTGGCCTTAGCTCTCTACCCATCCTCCTTGTGCAAAATGCAGTCTCCTGAATAATGAAGTAGGTTCTGTGGCGATGAAAACCTTCTGGTTTTCTCATATGTTTTCAGTTTCTCATTAGATTGGAATCCTGGCCTCAGCAATTTTATAACCATTCATATTATTTAAGAAGCATTAAAAAAGTAAACAATCGTAACACACAAATGTGGATGTAAAATATTACACACTCATTCCCTTGAGGCCATAAACAATTTCAACACGAGCACTGACTGCACAATTAAACAGAACAGACCAGTTTGTATTATGTCAAAAGAATTAATATTATCTGTTGTGTCAACAGGAGGAATGTGGTTTTGCAGTGCACTCAACAAATGGACTCAACTGTGGACAGGAAGTAAGCCTTGGAAAAACAAGGGAGAGAAGGTGCTTTTCTGCCCTATCACTTGGCAAACTGATCAAGTGCTGCACAATATTTTCATATTCCCTAATGCTTCAGCAGCTGCCATGAATTTCACAAAGCCCTTTCATATTATGAAGTGGAAAATATATTCAGAAGCATCAGAATTCCCTGATATTAAATGTTTTTCTCTGTAATGAAGTGTCTGTAAATGTAACAAAAGCAACTACTGTAGCAATGATTCTAATTATTTTCCTATAGTACTGAAAGAAAGGATGGCATTTTAATGGAAATTTAATCTCTGCAATTTAACGAAGACATGTATTCCTATTATTTCCTTATATTGCTTTATGTATTATGAAGATGTGTAGGACTGTGTAGGTTTCCGCTCCCCCCCCCCGCCAAAAAAAAAAAAAAAGTCTCTGCAAAAAGACTTTTAGTGAATGCTTTACTCGCTCCTCTTTTCATCATTTTTATATTCTGTATAAAATGCCATAAATGAGCTACATTTTTTTTAACAGGTTCTGACAAAGTGTGTAAGTGTCATGGTACATTCCCATCCTAAATTTGTACCAACTTTTCTAAGGCCAGAGGCATATACATTCTTGTGTAAAAAATGTTAAAATGTCTATGAAACTACAACTACTTTTAGTATCCAGTCACAATCCAAAACAAATCCAAATCCAGAATACAAAAATAGCTAGTTTGGCTTGGTATATTATTTGTACTACATCTTTACCATTTATTTATCATTCTAAGGTTTCTGTCTCTGTAAATCTTAGCTGACAATCTAAAGAGACTAATATATTTACTATGTTGAAGTAGAAAACTATGAACATAGGAAAAGTAAGTGTCCGGAGCTTCAGTCATACAAACACATGCATGTGTGCTATACTTTGGTCAGAAGTGTAATCAGTAGTTTTGATGAAATTAACCCTGTACTTTAAGTCAGTAATATACCATTTTGTAGAACTCAACCCGTAAAGATGATGGAATGAAGTCCTTTATTAAGAGTACACTTGGGACACTTAGTCACAGGACCCTTCAGATTATACCTCTCCATCTGTTGTGTGTTAATGGGAATTAGAATAAAGCTAATTTAAGAGCTGAAAGGCAATGCACTTTCACTAAAAAAGCACAAATCCAGTCTACTAAGAGGGTTACGAGAAGAAGAATTGGTAATGCAAATATAAGATACTTATCTGATGTTGCTGGCACTGTGCAGTTTTCCAGAAGGAGAAGCTGTCTTCCCGTTCAGCATAAACCCAACCTTCCGTCTCTGCAAGTTTTCAGTAGAACTGTCTGCATTCTATCTGAATTCTGTAGAAGAAAATTATTAAGTCCCATGTGGGACTTTTCAGTTACTCTTGCAAAACACTTAAACTGACAATTATTCTACAGCACACAGTTCTTTGTGGAAAGCAATATAATTTAACCAATGCAATAAAATTAAGCATGTAGCATAATACATAAAAATTTAAATTTAAGTGACATTAACTGCTTTTCTGCAGTAAAGCAAAATATAATTTGAAAACATTTCTCCTCCATTGTGAATAACGACCCAATTTTGAAGTAATGATGATGTATAACAGAAACGTTTCTGTACCTTTTGGTAGGCTCTGTAATATTGAATGGGGATATGTATCTTTGTTTTATGCTTCTCAGCCATTGTCTTGGTGGTAGCCAATCGTTTGTTTTACAGACAACTGTCAGTTCTGGCAGGTAAATCATTTGTACCTCTGGATCTGGGTATATGCAATCAGCATTCTTCCTCACAATGACTTCCATTTTTATCCAGTCTGTTCCCATGAGACATGCAGCTCACATGGCTTCAATACAGCTCCTACAAATTCAACAATGTGATGTTTTTATTAACCAATTTTGCTCTTTTTTTTTATTTTGCTTTGAAATTTGCTGGGTAAGCAGCATTTCCAAGATGCAACAGGAAATCAATGTCAAAACTCTTGCTAGGTGAATTCTAATGTATTTGAATTTTTTTACTGTGTTACTTAATCTGTGTTACCTTTGCTACCAGGAATCTTTTTGTCACAGATATGATAAGACTTTTTGTTACTGCATTAGAAAAATGAATAGCAATAAGACGCTATTACAAATGATGAAAATTTAATCAGATTGTCATATTGTAGCAGAAGAGAAGCTTGTTTCTAGATTAAAAAATTACATTAAGGAAAAACATGGAGTGCACTAGCTCGCTTTCATAGCTGATGTGGTTCTAGTCACAGATTTGTGAAATATTTGTAAAATTGGATCCCAGTCCACGTCTCCCAGCAAACGCTGGTTCAGCAAAGTTCTAGGAGATTTTAGGTAAAAATTACCTTTTTTTCCAGAGTATTTAATGAATATACATAGCACCATATTCTGTTGCTTTCCATCATTGTTGTTTCTCATACTGTTATTATTGTTTGCTACCACTGGACCTCCTGTTTATCCCCTCTCTACTTCTTCCTTATGACCAATTTTATTTGATTACAACTTCTGCATGCCATTCTCTTTTTATTGTCTAGGTTTGTTTGTGTTTTTACATTTGCTTCTACGTTATGCGTCTGGATGAAATCCTGGGGACCATGAGGAATTTTTGCTAATCACAGTGGGATTTTTGCCCATCACTTCCATAATGCCAAGAACTCAGTCTTTTAATCTATGCAAATTAACTTATCTTTTCTGACCTTCATATGTCACATGGTCTAACTTGTTTGGAGATTTTATTGACTTAGGTAAATTATGTTTTATAGCACTGGCTTTAAAAACACATGTAATGTTTCTCAGAAGCAGCCACTGATCTCTCCATAACTTAACACAGACTTAGACTTTCTGTGAAAGAGAATATCTCACACTTAAATACATTCTGCGGCATAAACTGCATCCCACTTCTTTGTTGTAGGAGTAGATTTGACAGATGTCTGACCCCAAATCCAGAGAGCACTAATCCCAAAACTACAGTCCTGAAGATATCAGTGTGGGAAACTGCCCCACTTGACAGCTAGAAATCTGACTATTAAGAATTTGTACTGCACCCTGACCAACATACCTGACCTGAAACCCTGACCTGAAACTCAGATCAACCACAGATATCCCACAAGTCTACTCATGAAAGCCCTTAGTACTTACCCAAAAAAAACCCAAACAAAGGAACAAAAAAGTTGCTTCTTACTAAGTATTGTTCTCTGTTTTAAAATTAGCTGTCCAGATTACATTACTACCAATAAGATGCAACAACGCCAGTTCAGGAATTTCAGCTTAGTGAGGCATTCCCTTGCATTGTTCTCAAAAAGCTGTTGATTTCCCAAAATAGTTAATTCTTTCCAGGTAAGAAAAGAAAGCCAATTTTAGCACTAAGATATGTAGACATGTTTGCCTCGGACGAGAATGACACAGGGGAAAATATGTGGACAGAAAAATGGGGATAAATAGGAATTTTACATTATCTTCAACATGAAAGTAGGAAAGAATACTGCTTTCACCTTGTTTTTGTAGTCTAGCATAGACAAACATACGCTTATCACTTTCTTAGGGTAAAGCAAACACCCTATAGGCAGAATTCCTACAAAGCAGGGCCATTTGAGTGATAAACACTTCAAAAGTATTTGAGCAAATGTCCCTCAAGGACAGTCCACAAAGTATTTTTAAATAAAATTTGGGTCCCAAGAAAACAGGAGCTTCTTCACCTATGATAAGCCCACTTACCCACATGGAGACTGTAGAACAAGACAAGACAGCTGCTAAAACCCTGCATGGATTCCATGAGAGGTGCTACCACCCTAACCTAGGATTCCATTTGTTCTGTGCTTCAAATAAGGCTGACCATCCTTGTTTTAAACTAGACAATTCAATCACCGCTAAAAAAGTAATATTGAGATTTGCACTGCCTGATGCCTAGTTTTTTCTTACCTCACTTTCAAGAGCAATGTGTGCTGCTGTGGCTCCACCACTAGAGGCATGTAAACATGGATGGACTTTGGGTCTTGCTACACAAGTTACAGAAGTTCTTAAAAATGTTCAAACTGAAACCAGAGGCATCTACGGTAAATGGAAGAAACACAAGGCAGTCATATCCTTCCAAAGACATTGTTCTCTTTCTTTCATCCCAAGCTATTCAAGATGTTTGAGGAAGTAAGTTGGAGCTGCCACCTAATACCACTTGTCCCCACGTCCTCACATGTGAAGACAGGTCCATAAGACAAGTTTGTCTTAAACTGCTAGTCTATAAAATGCTCCTGGAACATCTTCATGGAAGCTGGCACCCAGGAGAGCATCTGACCCTCAGAAGAGCTTCAGACTTGGCAAGATGGTGCCAGTGAAGACGGTCAGTTTCACAAGCCAGACCTGTTCGCAGAAGCAGGATTCCAAACAGTCTCAACCAGACAGCAGTAAAGTAGCTGCCACTAGCACCCTCAAGGCACGCCAACAGCAGCCTCTGATGGCCTTCAAATATAGTATGACAGTAGCATGTATAATATTTCTTACCACAGTGCTTATGAAAGTGGGCCTTGTACACTACACACGCAGCATCCCTACTCCACCACAGCTTCTCACCTAAAAAGACAAGCAGATAAAAGCTAGAGAGAAGGATTAAATATACAGAGCAAGAGGAGTGACAGCCTGCAAATTTCATGTCAGTTCAGCTACTTTTGTTTACTTGTCCCTTGGACAGAGTTTAATTAGCAAGGGATTAGTTGACAGAAAGACAGAGGACAGGGGCTGTTAAAGATAGATATGAAAGAGACAAGGCAATGGCCAGAAGGAGGGAGGAGAGGCACACAGAACGTGGCTGGAGTGAGGATGAGCTGAAGGAGTCTATAAGAAAGGAAGCTCAGGAGGTTGCAGAAGGTGGCTGCATGGCACAGAGGAGAGGTATTCGTAACCAGAACTGTAAAAAACAGTCTGATGTCTGTGGTGTTAAATGTATAGGGACAGAAGTACTGTCTTGTCTAAGACATTCATAGCAAAGAAGCAGCCCTGGATGGGTAATAAGGACACTCAGCCAGCCCACAGTGTGTCCTACATAGCTGCTATACAGGAAGTCTGGGGGTTTTAACTTCTGTGACAAAATCAGTTTTGAGCTGGCTCCTCTGAAACCATTTCCCTGGCTGAGAGTCGATGTGGTGTATTGTCAGAGGATGTCTCTCCTTTGGTGTTCCAGGTCAGAGAGCTCAGGAGTCCCAGGGACCCCCAGTTCACTGCCCAGTTACCTCAGGGCTGAGGCGGGAGAAATCCACATAACACATTCTCTTCCATCTGCACTGAGCAGAGCACCAAGTCCAGCCGACAACAGAGCCTGGTTTCTGGAGCCTGCTTTGGTTCCAGGAAAGGTCTTTGTATTGTGGCATGGGGAAGCTGGGGGCCACTGTGGGAAACTGAAGGTAGCAATGAAGAAAGAGAAATTGAAATGAAAATGATGTCTGAAAAGGAGCTAAATAAACCCTCATGTTAACACAATCCAGTGTAGGGGTTAGAAAGAGAGTGCTGCAGTGTATTCTTCCCTGGTAAAAAAGATAAACTATTCAGCCTTTCTAAATTATAATTCTCTTGTGAATTCTGAAGGCAGGAGCTACCTGTATGTTGCTGCACCCATCAGTGAAATGCAGAAGGAAGGAAGGAGGAACTGCCAGTGGAGGGTGGTATTGTATGAGATAAAATAAGTAGCTTCTTCCTGCTTACCTTGTAGTTACTAACCAGGGGTAGCTAATAAACACCACAACAATCCTCCACTCCACTCTTAGCTTTCAAAATAACACACAGTAGTGGGCTGGAAAGCAACTTCAGGCCAAGGACATGGAGGAGATAGGAAAACTGTGGAAAAAAGCAGAATGAAATCAGGAGGTGGGATGAAATCAGAAGTTCAGAAAGGAGAGAAAGCAAAATAGAGAGGATGGAGACCTGGGGAAAAGAGACCAGACCAGACAAGAGAGCAGAGGATCAAAAAATAGTGCTTGGGTAAATAATAACTTGGTGGTGGAGAATATGATTTTTAAAAACAGGGCAAAAGATCAGAGAAAGATTGAATATTTAGGGTTCATTCTGGACTGAAGGGGAAGGAGCAACAGGATTTGCACACAACAGATTTCCTGACCCAGCTTCTCCCTTCCTGCCATCCCATCTATGCAGAGGGTAACTGTATCCTAACTGAAGGATAAAGGTTATAATCTGGAAGGAACTTAACCATAATTGATCCTATTTATATTGTGAAAACATTCTTGAACAACCATCCTATTACTTTGATCAATCCGGTGTCATTTTCTCTGGGAATGGGTCATCTTTAACTATGCATTTGTACAGTGGGCCTTGAATTGTTGAAGTTGAATTTAGGAATCGTGGTAAGAATTATGATTTTTAAAAAAAAAAAAAAAGAAAAAACTTGAACATGTTATTAACGTGATTTCTAACAATATACATGATGGAACTTTTGCCACATCACAGAATTCTGTTCCAGAAGTGAACAAATTCTACATATTTTTTTTTTCTTATTACTCTAAAGTTTTCTTTTTTAAAAGTGTAATTTCAGCTTTCTAGACTTGATAAACTCCTAACTGTACATGGAATAATTCTTCCTGTTCTATGTTCTCTGAAATCTTTATGTGTGAATATATTTGCTACACAAAAGAATCCCATTGAAAATACTGTTTGGGGCTGAATGTGGCTTATAGAGATGCTACAGCAGGCTGAAGTGGTGCTCAAATGAATCTGAAAAACAGTTACTTGCCTCTTTATGGGGAGCTGTTTGTGTTCACTCACTATGAGAGTGTCATAAAACCATAGAATGATTGAGGTAGGAAGGGTCCATTGGAGATCATCTAGTCCAACCCCACAGTAAGACCAGTCAGCTAGAGCGGGTTTCTCAGGTCTGTGTCCAGTTGGGTTTTGAGCATTTCCAAGAACAGAGACTTTACAGCCTCTCTGGAGATCACTGTCCCAGTGTTCGACCACCTTTATATTAAGAAAGTCTGTTCAAATGGAATTTCTCATATTTCAGTTTGTGCTCATTGCCTCCTATCTTTTCACTGGGCAACACTAAAATCTCTGGTTCTGCCTCTTTACTTCCTCCCATCAGGGATTTAAAAATGTTGTTGAGATTCCCCCCGAGTCTTCTCTTCTGAAAGCTAAACAATCCCAGCTCTATTCAGCATGCAGTATATACATGTATAATACATTTGGCCTTGCAGAATAGTACACTGAAACTGCAAACACTTCCAGAAATACAAATTTGCAAGAAAGAAAAATAAATGGAAGCGAGAGGCAACTGGCATCTTCAAAGAAAAGCAAGGTTGCGACCTTACTAAATAACATGTGACAACTTTTCAAGCTGCTTAATGAAAGTGAAAAAGCAATTTTTAAACATGAGAACAGCTTCACAATTACCACTTTTGGAAACAATAAAAATATACCTGTCTTCACAGAAAATCGTCAAAACATATGTTTGGAATGGACACTGACTAAGAACTCATCTAAAGTTTATCAATACCAAAATATCAAAATAAAAAGGGGAAACTGAGCAATCCAAACAAGAACTATAATACAGTTTGAAAGAACTAGAGCAAATATTCCCATATCCTTAGCCTGCATCAGCTGCATTTCCCAAAATGTATCTATGAGATGCAGAATAAGGCCCAATAGGCAGAGCGCCCTTTGGAAAAAATGTAAAATAATAATAAAATTTTATTTAACAGCCTAAGATAAGGTGACTAGTGATAGAAGGAACAAAGCATGATGTGAATAACAGCAATGTCACACTGGTAATGTTATACTGAATAAAGCATAAAGGAGTTTATTGGTGTAACCACATTGAAATTAATTGTGTGAGATTCCATGGAGGGATCCAGCGACAATCCCTCTATGTTTCCAGTACTGTGAAACATAGCTTCTGCTCATACACAGAATCCATTATGTAAACAGTGACAAGCATGATACTGTCAGCTGGATAGAAAAGAGATAGGAATCTATCAAAAGCATAAAACAAGCTTGTTAGATGAGAGACCAATACTTGTAAAGTTGACATATAACCTGCTTCTCAAAGCATCTTTGACAGAGGTGGTTTTTTGCAGCATTTCTTTGAGTTCAAACACAGTCGGTTTATTACAAAAAGTAGCTGAAGCAAAAAGACCAATAATATAGATAACAGTGTCTAAATTACTTAAATAGTTCTCCAAGCCTTGCCAGTCCTAGTTAAATGCAACATCCACACAACTTCTTCCAATTTTCCTACATTTTGTTAAGAAAATTTTGGAATTAAATTTGGATATTTACTCTTGCTCGAACTGCATGTTATCACAGACATTAACTTTGTGTGTTAATGACACATCACCATGCATACAGACCAGAAAGTTCCAGGGTATAGTCAGGTCCATAAGACTCCTGCTGACCGTCACCTGTACCCTACAGAAAACAAAAGCAACACCCGCCCCTCCTGAAAAAGGAGAGTAAGAAAATATTAAGTATATAAAAAATATTGTTTCCACTATAAAGATAATAAATTTCCATACATTTGTGCATTATTTTTATCTTTCTGGGTAGGTTTTCAATCTCTCTCCTTTCAACAGCTTCACTGCTACACAACACTGGTGCACATTCTAGGGGTTTTTGCAAGACCTTTTCTTGAGCCATAAACTCTTGCCTACTAGATCAGTTCTGTGCGCACGAAATAAGCTCATTTCATACTTCACTCTCACATGTAGAAATGTAGAAAGTAAAACACTGATGAACAAATGCAGCCACTGTGCATGACAAGGAACACTTGAAAGAAAAACTGTAAAACAAAAAAATGAACAGAGTTAGGCTAAGCAATAAAAAGTAACTATGATCTCATGCCAAATCTCTCAAAGAGGGAAAAACGAAACTACTATAAAGATACAAGCACACCTGACACTTCAGATATCTCCTTTCTTGCCTTCTCACTCACTACTAAACATCTGCTCCCATTACCATAAAAAGAAACTGAACTACCAGCTACTCATCCGTTTCCTGCTTCTGGTTAGACAACATGTATTGTAAAAGAACACATCTCTGCAGGCTTGCTTCATGTACAGAGACATACTCGATAGCTTTAATTTTTTATGACTGATAACTACAATGTTCAACTTAATTTGCTACACTGCTGAAGACAGTTTTATGAATAGTAAATCCATCAGTTACCTCTATCAGCTAAAGCCAGAAAGATCCTTTCTGAGCATCAAGAGAAAAACAACTTGTCAAGCATGGGAAGAAACGTGCTTCATCTCATTACAGCTGCCCATGACATAAGCTTACGCAGCTCCAGGAATAACATAAAGTTATGTATTGGTATGCAAACAAATGCATGATAATCTGTTTGAGCAGATGTACTGTAGTCTTTATCTCCACTGACTGGAAGCTACTAGTCAGCTTGCTGTATCGCTGCCCAGTAGAAAAAAAATCATTTTAATCCCATTTAGATATTTGATGACACCAAAAAAAGATCATATAACTATCAACATGAGCACAACTTTTTTATCGGTGATCATCCTGAAGCAGCAGTCAGGCTGGGGTATTTTCCTCATAATTATGCTGAATTACTCAGTTAATATTGTGCTTTTTTCATGCCCTTATCTCCCTTATCACACTAGACAGCATCTAAATACATTAATCCTTTTAAGAGTGTAAAGTGTAAAAATTTCAGAAGAAAGCACAGATGATGGGGTCAAGCAGTCATCAAGGATGTATCTGTAAGTCGTCAGGTAAATGTGTGCAGAAAATACTTTTTCCCATTCTAAATAATAAGGGGTGCAAGGACTATTAGTAACAGCAAAACAGCAAAGGTTTTTGAAGACCCCAGAGCATCTTGGAGATACCTTTTGATTGCAGAAGAGATCTAGGCTTATGTTCACGAAAGGAGACAAAGAACTTCATTAACACATCACCTGCTTCGATTTTGTGTTCAGACTAGAATTCCACTTTTGCTGCAGCTGTAGAACAGAGCATCAGGCTCCTTGTTTTGGAGGAGAGAGGTACCACAGAAAACAGATGAATTTGCTGCTTCATTCAGTATGAGCAGGAGCTGTTATAGCCACTGTGTAAGCTTGACTTTAATGGCAGGTTAGTCTGAGTTAGGGACTACAGGTCAGTGCCTAACTGTAGTCATGTTGGATCAGATCAAAGACCCAGTTAATGTACTATCTTATCTATATTTATGGCCAATAAGTGGATAGTGAAATAATATAAGGAACACGCATGCAAAAGTGATCCAGTTCCTAGCTTGCTTCACAGTGTTTGACAATCAGTGATTAATGGACTTTGTGCAGGAGGCTGCAACTGGAACACCATGTGTATCCCATTCCTTGATGGACCAACTGTTTATGAATTTGTCAATTCCTTCTTATTCTTATGTAAATGAAGTAAATTTTTAGGGAATACATAGTTAAATTGGAAAAATTATTGTCCCAGCAAGCTGCGGGGACCAAAACTATAAAAGGCTCAGGAAGAAGGTAGACAATAGATACCTGAAAATTAAATTTGGTGTTTTCCTGTTCTCATATTACAAGAAAAATTGAATAATTTAATCATCTCTTCAACCTTTCTGTCAACTCTCTGTCAGGCCAAAGACTCCTGGCCTGTGTAATATTTCCTTATATAGAAACCATTCCATTCCTCTGATAATCCTCGCCACCATCCCATTAACTTTTCTAGTTTTACTAGGTATTATTTCTATTGCAGGACCAGACCATCATTAAATATGCATCATACACCATTTTATTTTTAAAAATTGCTTTCCTTTATATTTCTTTCTAATAAAAGCACTAATATTCTATTTCTCCTTTTGATCATGGCTAAAGATTGAGCTGCCATTATCAGAAAATTATTCCTTCAAACTCTGCTTGCCAAATGGCTATTCCTAATTTAGAACAAATAATTATCTGTTCATTGATAGCATTATTGTTTTTAAGATAGATATATTTTATCTGCAGCTTTGTTATCCACATTCAGCAGCAGGACACAGTTCTCCATCTTTTCACTATTAGTGTAAATCTTAACGAAACTGAGCAATTCTGTACCATCAGCAAATTTTGTTACCGTATCATTTGTCCCCTCTTAGAGCACAAAACCTAATGGTAACACCTAACCTTTGAAATGCTCATTTCTTTCTTTCATTTATCTTTTAACAAGCTAATAATACAGAAGATTTTTCTTCTTACTACATGACAACTTAATTTCTTTAAGAGCAGATCTCATCAAAAACTCCTGGCTGTCCAAGGATGTTGATTTGCCTAGTACAGAAGTTAGACTTGCTGAAGTACAATTCTTCAGATTTGTACCAAAATCTTTCTGAAAACTCTTTCCTTCGGTACAGAGGTCAATTTAAACATTCAGTTTCACAGTCAGCAACTCAGAACCTTAATCTGAGTTTCTTTTGAAATCCTGCATCACTGATATCTGTTACTGGCTACTTCTCACAATTCAAATTTACTGCTTTATTCTAAACAAAATTATTATTCCGCTTCTGGCATTTACTCAGACTAAAAACTAACTTCATTTCCATAGCGCTTGCTGCATTACTTCTGTTTTAATGATGCCCTAGTAGAAATACAGTTCATTCTCCCAATGCTATCACTGTCTATGGCCATCAGCAAAGTGAGTTTTATGGCACTCCTCCAAGATAAACTGTCCCAATTCAGTTTTGAAGAAAGAATGTAAGAATTTCTGGAAGAAATAGGTTTTAAAGAACAATGGGTCTGAAAAATAAAAGGAGATTTGCAAACATAATGTCTGGACACTGATCACTTCTTTCAGGCAGAAATATTTTGCTTAATTTCAAACTGGCTTTCCCTGCTGTGACCGTATTTGTTCCCTGCTACTAATGAGAGACACATGAAAGAGGAATTGCCTATGAAATATAAACAAAAGCAGTAAACAAAACAGAGGTATTTTTTAACTGTCCTGAGAGATATGTGTTTATTTCTCTTTTTTATTTGATTTAATTTATTGGCTACATGTAAATCTTATATTAGTTCAGTAAGAAAAAGAAAACACCATGGCTGGGCAGCAGTAGAGGGCAAAATACAATACCCAACTGGGAAAGCTCAAAGAGCAAAAAGACAATTTTTGTTCTCCATAACAAACTCTTTAAAACCACTACAGAATAACAGCTGATGCCTAACTTTGATATGCAAACCAGAACATCTAAAACTAAAATATTAATTTTAAAATTTAAAATAATTCTGGAAATATTTTATCTACATATTAATGCATGAGAAAAGGGGGGGAAGCCATTCTTGCTTACACATATTATCTTGTTTGTTCCTACAGAGGCTTTTCTAGCTCTTCAGGGTCATCCCCTGCCTTTGCAGATATGGAGGCTGAGAGACAGATCTTGGTTTGGCCAAACTCAACAGCAAAGAAGGGAGCAGAAGAACTTAGGTTTCCTCAGTTTTAAACAGAAGCCTAAAGCTGTGCCTGGTGCATGCTAGCTGTGAGGTACCAATCTGGCTCCTATAGAAATAATGAATACCAGAGAAAAACTTGTGGTTATTTAAAAGGTACCTCATAATTATAGATCACTCCTTCCTCGGGGTTGGACAGGTCTCTCAGGTAAATGCAACATGGAAATTATAAGTAAAACAGTTGATTAGACCAGTAGGAGAAATTAGTCAGGACGATTAAAACCAGAAGTCAAACTTAGATGATATAGACTCTCACTCTGATAGTACAGAATATAACTTGCCTTCATGGGGAACAGGAGTTGTCTGGTGCCCTGATTTTCATGTCTACATAGGGTACCTAAAATTCAGCACTATGCATAGCAACTTTTAGATCATCTTTGCGTAACAATGCCTCGAACCCTACAGTTACCAACAATTTACACCAAAAGTCTTCTAAACGGAGTCCTTGATGACCTAGACTGTCATTTTTCTGCAAGCAAAGGAAGCAGTTTCGGTTGTATTTAAACAGCACATCAGTGCATTATTCTAGATATGTGTAGTGATTCGCAGAGGTGACTATTGAAGGGTCTGATTTAACCCATTTACAAGCACTTATCCTGGGTGAATGGATATTTTAGTGTGCAGTTTTGCCCTTCTTGTGTCTTGGTAGTATATTGGTAATGCTCTATTGAATTTCAGTAGAATTTTTTTAATTGCCTCTTTAACAATATATAATTATTGTTGACAGCAAACCAACTAGAAGAAGCACTTCTAGATTAATTAACAGTGACCTATAATTAAACACTACAGTACTTAGAGATGGAGTGGTCCCTGGATAATATTGCTTTAGCTTTAATGAGTGTTTATCATTCTTGTTTGCTTCCAGTGTGGCAGTTATCAAGGTTACTTACAAAATTTCTTAATTAAATGGAAAAACATAGAAGGCACTGCCTTAACAGAAAACAGCTTGAAATGTTCATGATATGAGCATCATCTCAAATTATGCAGACTCCTGCCCTATAAATTTTTAGTCACAGTTTACCTATGGGGTTCAATATTTTCCTTAAATCATAACTTGGCAATAAACAACATTGTGGTGTGTTCTAGGATTGTTCCTCTTTATCTCTGAAAGATAAAGAGTATGTTTTATTAAATGTTTATCTTCTCCATCATGTGAAGAGCTCAAAAATAAGTTTTTTAATGAAAGCTTTGATAAAGGATTTCTGACTCCTGGGTCAGGCTTCACTAAGAAGTCTCTGCATAGTAATTAAGTAAATCTCTTTATTTGTCTTCAAAATTTAGTCTGAAGCTTATATTAGATTCCCAATGGAATTAAATGATCACGTTCCTACCAAATTCCATAAGGAGTTTGCTGCCTAGGGTGCTCTGAGGAAATAATCTGTGACTTTTGTCAATCCTGCACTTTCAGATGTCACCAGAAACAGCGGATTCCACCACCCTCAGAAAAATTCCCTACATTTCCAATTGTTGTAGATTGAGAGCTGAAGTAACTGAAAATAAGATAACATATTGGGGGAACTTCATCCTTCAATTCTAACATCTTTATAGATGCTTGCTAAAGCTTACCTGGTTCACAGAGGTAGTACTTACATGACTACACTCTATATCATATGATTATGATATATAAAATATGTAAAGACAAATAGTGGTACTGCCAAAGAATGTTCGTTACGTAATAGTCAAATTTTTTTCCAGTATAAATCCTGATCTTCTCCACTGTTCCCTTGTGCTGCTGGCAAGGTCTTCTTAATTTGTTTTGTTAGAACAATAAAACAACGTGCATGAAACAATATACATAAAACATTAAAATGACCACTGAAAATCAGAAAAAGATTGTGAAAATAAAAAAAAATTCAGATCTTGTTTGGTTGCAGCATAGTCTTTGTACTAGCTGGTTTGAGTAGTTAAAATTAGGCAGTCACGGGGAGGGAGGTTACCATTGTTTAAATCCTAAGTAAAAATAGAATACTGATTGGGTTCAAATGAAGGTTGTTCTTAAAGTAACTTGTACTTACAGTGCTAGAAAACAAGATTCTTGCGGCCAGTCTAGATATTTCCTATGTTAAAGCACAATCACACAAAAATACCTAAGAGGGACAGACCGTTACAGATGTCCACCTGGTAGCTTTTTTAGGTGTAATGCAACATTAAAAAACACTCTGGAAAATAAAAAGTAAGTACAGAACACTTACACATGCCAAATCGTAACCAGAATAGTTATCTGGGAAACTGCAACGGAGCTGTTTGAAGAGTGTGATCACTCGCTGCCAATTCTTGACCTCGTTAGCTATGTGCTTGAAACAGCATTTCCCACCACTGTTTCTTATTCTCCCTCCATGCAGCGCCTTCCCTCCCCCACTCCCAGCTTGGCATCAGATTGTGCCAGCCCTGAACACTGCTGCAATTTACTGCTGAGTCACACCATTTCACTGCTGTCACAGAACATCATCATCACTGCTCCGATAGGAATATCGCGACAGCAGCCTTCTGGAAAGAGAAGGGAGAGGGGCTTCCAAGACGTACGCAGTGGAAAAGCTGAGCATAGTATGTTCTTTCAGAAAAAGCTGTCTTCCTCTTCAGAGATCCCTGGGTTTTATGATCATCGGTTTGGAAATAGCACAATTGGCTCTCCCCATGATTTTGCCTCCGCTCACATGCCATACCTCCGGAATGCCCGAAGGATCAATGTTTGAAGGCAATGGGCACTAGAAGAGACTTCCGCTGTTTATCATGGTGCTACTGAAGTCTTCTGGGGTTGACAGATGCTGCTCCAGAAGGTTAATAAGATGAAGAAAGCTCTTCCAGCTGGACCGTAAGAGGGATTATGTCTGAGCAGCAGATAAACAGATTATTCCAGAAACAGACACTGCTTTTTTTTAAAAACTTCGTCACTCTTGTCTTACCACTCCAGTCCCCCAGGCTAGAAGTGTGTGCGTTGGAGGGGTTTGTCCAGCTCTTGCATTCTGGCACCTGTTGCACTCTTCGTCTAGTTGCAATTCAATGCAGTCCAAGGCTGGGGACACCTGAAAAGTAAAAAAGAGGGAAGACGCTTGGGGATTTTAGTTCTTTAAGAAAAAAAAATTATTCTGCTTGACCTAAATATTCTTATTTCCTGCATGATTGTTCTTGAAAACTGTGAATGATCAATAGACAGCATGCATTTGAAAACTGGATTAATATTTTTGATCATTTGCCTTGCTCTCCAAGTTCAGGGCAGTAGAGGTAAGTTCGTATATAAAGGGTTATACTAATTTACATTGCATATGTTGAAAAAAGATTGAAAGATTGGGATATTTTCACGTTACAGAATTCTTTCTTCAGAATTTGATGGTTTTTTGATAATTCAGCTAGAGACTGAAGTAAAGTTACTGACACTGCTATAAAGTTGAAAAAAGAAATATTGGTAATATTTCTTATGTGTGTTTCCTAGGCTTTACGGTCTCTGGAAGAGATGCCATTTAGTTTCGATTTACCTGCATATGCTCTGTTATGAAAAAAATGTAATTTCTAAAACAACTATATGGAAGAGGCAAAATAGCTGAAAGAACATCTAAGTGCTAGCATTGTTAGAGATGGTCTGCAATCCTTGAAATGAAGAGATAGTAGTACAGTATATCTTTGTATTTACTAGCCATTGTCAGAAACAACTTCAAAAACTTTTAGATATACAAATTCTGGAGGAAGAAACCATACTGGCACATATACAAAATATAGCAATGCTAGTAAGGATTACTGTAACAATAATTGTAAAATTATTTGCAAGAAAACAATAGCTAATTATTTCTCCTTTTAAACAATAAAAATTTCACAAGAATTTTAATATTTCTTCAACAACAAAAAAAGAAAAGATGGTGATGTGATTTTTTCCCTCTTCAGTTCCATAGTCAACAGATTTAGAGCTTTGGGGAACATGTTTAATTATGAGGGAGGTTTCTTACTAACTGTTCTATCTATGCTTTGATATTTATATAATTGAATTAAAAGCCAACATTACAACTGCTTTATGCTTGGTCAAATGAACGACCTCTGCCTTTATGCAATTTCAGGCATGTTAATTAAATGCAAAGAATGTAAAATGTTAAACTAGAAGTCTCCTCAATGGTATTTAAATATTTGATAAAGAGACAGTGTGAAAAATAGCCTGCTCTCAATACTACTTGGAAAGTTTTATTTACATATCACTTTTTTTTTAGTCTTTTCTTTGCACAGATTTTCTTTAAAAAATAACACAGTTCTTCTATCTCACTGAAATTAAGTAAATCTTCACTAGTGGACAATTGCAGTACTGAAAAGATCTCAGGGGAAAAAGTAATGTATTAGTTAATACTAGATTTATATTCTGTTGCTTTTTGACTTTACTTTTTCATTCCATGTAAATAATGTCATTTAATCATTAATGTTATTTTGGAAATATGGCAAAAAATGAGAAAATGAGGGATAGTTCATGTCTGACAAGAAGAAAAGGTATATCAAAATGCACGGCTTTTGCATTTTAGTTGCATATTCTATGATGGAAAGAGATTGAATGAATTCCAGGTAATTCTTGCATGCTTGACGGTACCACTACGGTCTGTATGTATAATTATGAACTGAGATAGTGGTAATGTAAAAAGTGGGGTCACATAGCTTCACCCATTGCAAATTGTGATTGTATGTGACAATACCATTCCAGTAAAAGACTGGCAAAATTACAGAACAATATCTTGACAGAGAGGAATACAGAACTGTGTATTATCTCCCTAAGAGATGTATCAGAACACTTGGTGCATAGAATGTTTATCAACACTCAGGAAGCAACGATGAATACCAAACTTCACATAGCATCTTGCTTATGTATCAGTTTTGGAATTTTCTCATTTTTGATGGCTTTCAAGGGAAAAAATATTTTTTCCTATATTTGCATGTGACAGATAACAGAAAAATTCCTTCCCACCATCTTTATAAAGTATATGTGGTACGCACAAATGCATAATAATTACTTTTTATTGTCATGCAGTCATGCCATATATAATATTTTAAAAT
Source organism: Chionis minor (assembly GCA_013398295.1). Lineage (NCBI taxonomy): Eukaryota > Metazoa > Chordata > Aves > Charadriiformes > Chionidae > Chionis > Chionis minor. Next base: position 317,088 of record VZSF01009049.1, on the reverse strand, counting down.
TAAGTTATCTCAAATGTTGTTTGAGAGGAGGTTGAGGGAGGTTGTCCAGTAGCACCTTCAATTCCACAGTAAACAAAGGGTAACTGTAGGGAGCAACATAAAGACTTTAGAGATAGAGTGTTTATCTTTGGGGATGACTAGTGCCAGAATCCAGGAAATGACCTCGGGACTTACACTCAGATCTTTGCCACTGCCCTGACATAAACTGTATCTAAGAATGGGAAGGGAAAGTGAGGGGGGTAAAACCATTGCAATGGATAAAAAATCTATGCACAAAATGTGACAGTAATTTTTAACTGTTGAATTGTAAAACACTGCAAAGCCAAACTCACTAGCAAAATACAGAGGACCTTTGAATTCCCAAAACCATGCATTGGTGCTGGGTACATCCTAACACTTGATATCTAAGGGACCCAGAGAGTTTTCAAGGCTGTTTAGTGTTATTTTTTATTCAGCAAGTAAATATCTTTTATTTACTCAGTCATTCTTTAGGACACAAAGGCTTTGTGTGCGCTCTATGAAATCATTTTAATTCATTCTGACTTACCACTTCCCACTCGGCTGTTCCAGTTCAACAACGTGTTGCAGACCTTCATTACTATAATTGCCCTTGAAAAAAGGGTTAAGCAAACTTGTGCCAAAGGGAAAGGGAAGTCAAAGAACATAAAGCTTCAAAGAAAGAAAGAAAGAAAGAAAGAAGACATTTGCTTTTTGCACTAAGATTACTTTCTACTTTCACCCATAAAATAAGGATTATCAATTTAAAGCTAGATTTCCTGGTTGTGCTTATAAACAAATGAAAAGTAAAACTTTTTCCCCCCCCCCCAAAAAAAATGTAACACTGGATTATATGTGGGTTTTAATCTTATCTGTTTTCTGGTTACGAGCCAAACTTGAATAAAAATATTAAAATATTGTCACTGAATCTTAAAGATTAATTCCAGATATAATCACACCATAGTGATCAGTGAACTATATGTGAATGAACAGTTAGATGTGTGCGGTTTTTTTCTCTGAAAACAACTGTGGACAGGGTGATCACCATTAATAGTAAAAGGTTTTCTCCCTTTACAGGACATTAATTTAAAGGCTACAATAAAATAACTTTGCTTGGAGTCATAACCTGCTAGAAATTCAGATTATTGTTTATGCTATTCTTCATTTCTCAGCTAATTGTAGTGTCCTGGGGGCTTCAGCAGTGCACTAAGTGATATGGCCAACATTCATCAGATTTAGCAAAACAGCCTCTTCTTCACAGAAGGAAAACTATGTATGCATTCTACCGCATTTTGGTACTTTAAAATATTTTAAATATACATTTTTTCCCCTCTGCTTTTGTACCTCTGTCCTATCCGCAGTTGCTTTGGGATTAAAATGAGAACCTTCTACTCATTCTTTATTATACAATTCTTCCATTTATTATCAGGAATTAGGTGCACTATCCTGCACATTCCATGCACTTTGCACTTTGCAAGCCCAGCTGCCCCTTAGGAATGTGTGATACTGAAGAACAGACTTCCTAAAAAGAAATATCTATCTATACGTCTGTATGTATATACATATATACTGGCTTTTAGTCACCATCAACTGCTATTTACTGGACAGACACTACAGAATAGCAGCATATCTGGAAAATATAAGACTAAAAATCATCTGGGAGCACCCTGATGCCTGCCACAGTGTTTGTTAATATACCCTTACATAATTGTAGCACACTTTATCTTTGTATGGAAGCATACCATCAGTTTTAGCCTTACAATATACCTGACAGAGTAGCACTAACATCCTCACTTCCCAAAAGCACGAGGACCTGAGATGTAACATAGAAACTGAAGCCTTGGCCTCTAAGAGGCATTGCAGTCATAAAGGACAACATCAGAGTTTAGCACACTGATTCTCAAAACAGCTTCCTGGTCATACAGATGTCTGCAAATCAATAGGACCCAGACTCATAGCTACATAGCTACTTGTACTTACGCCACCACACTTACCTTTTCAGTGGTGAGGTTCTACTGGCTTTTAAATTTCTACTTCGGTGCAGAGCCAAAATTACCTTCTTATTGGCCACTCTGAATCTTTCAGTACCTCTCTCAGACTTTATCCAATTGTATATTAAGAATCTCGGTAACCCTGTTGTCAGAAATACTAGTTTTGGTGGGTCTGCTCCAGGTATACCTTTCATACATATGAGTCAACACAGAGTATAGAAGCCCCTTCAGGTAAGCAGCTTCAGATAAGAAGCAGTAATGCACTCATCTTTCATTTTGTGATTTTGTGGTTAGAGCACAAAATGAAGACAGTTCTAATCAAGTTTTTTTTCCCCTTTCCTCTTCTCCCTTGAAACTAGATCAATTTCATCTAGTTCTGAGGCTGGCCATGATTAGAGCAAGGAATTGGGCTAGGTGACCTCCAGGTGTCCTCCGAATCTAGCTTGGTCTATGCAGCTTGACACATAACTAAGTTAAGTAAGGTTAAGCCCAAGTCACTCTTATGTCAAAATGAGATGGACTCAATTAACCAGAGACTGTAGATTGCATTGCAGTGTAAGAGCCCTGAAACTGTGAATAAAATTGACCAGTTCCAATTACACAAGTTCAAGCAAAGAGATGGCATTGTGGCTTCTGATTCCCGAAAGCTTTCCCATATGCCAACTACTCTAATCATCATCATATTTGAATACAGTTACCTCAATAAAACCATTCTATGCTGCAACTCTTTGACCCGTACCACCACAATTGTTGAAATGCTGAGATACATGGCAAAATATTGCTGGAACTTGAACTTACGTTGTCTCACTGACTTTCTCAGAGGATGGCTGTATGTCTTGAGTAAGACTGATTAGAAAATTAATAGCAGAGGTGCTTAAGTGACTGTTTTATAATTGCAGATTGGATGCAACCCTCCAAGAACTATTCAAATACTTAAAGCATTTTCTTGCATCCTCTGATGCAAACCACATCAGATAATAGAACAGAGTTTCAGGCCATATGCTTCTAAGATGGCCAAGGAAATACAAATAGATATCTGTTTCATATGACAACATTAAAAGTAATCATTCTTCAATGCTGTTTCTAGTGCAGGTTCTTGACCTTAAGCAGACTGTTATAGGATTCAGATGTTGGCAATGAAGTCATAGCCTGCCTTTTGTGTTTTCCATGAATTCCGGCAACAGTAGTTAGTAGAGTTGGTGAATAACAAGGAGGATTCTTCACCAGAATTTGCACTTCTGTGTCTGAAAGAGATGGTATATATTTCTACCTTAAATGAGACATATGATGTCAAGGAAAATATGAGTTTCTCTTTCAGGTGGGAAGGAAATGTGTCAAAATCACGTGTTGACTCATAAAGCGTCCAACGTTCAATATTTGTGGTTGGTAGAAACTGCATTTATTGTGAACATGAATTCACTGTTAGCATATGACAACTATATTCACAAAAGCAGGAGAATCTTACCAATGGCATATTATGTTTTCTATTCTCATCTATAATAGGTAGATAATTCACCATAATTACTTTGCCATGAATTGTATAGTTAGCATAATTCAAAGACGTTACCAAATTGTCTGTTTAGAGAGGGAGAAAAAAATATGTTTGTCTGTTATAAGGCCTAAGCATAAATTTCATAAAAATTGTTTCAAATTGTCTTCTTAGCTTGCCTTCTAAAGGCAGGACCTAGCACTTCCCTGACACGTAAGGTGATGCTGAGTCTTGCATAACACATGATAGTAGGTATATTAAAGGTTCTGTAGTGCTGGGTGCGTAGACACCAGCTTTGTGGTACTTGTACAGGAAGTGTGCTACTAGACATCGTTCAACTGAACACAGGGTCTTCCAAGCTGGAGTCCTGGACCTGGTGTCCATAGCTGTTTGTGACAATTAGATACCCAGGTCTCATTCCACCAGTAAAGATACCAGTAGTGACATTTAAGAATGGCATTCACACAAGCCAACATACCAAACAGGAAATACCAAGCTCATCATTGTCAATATTCATTTTTAGGAATTAAAATTAATTACTATTAATATAAATGCCTTAGCCCTCTTCCTCTCTCTTAGGTACATAGGCATTCCCCTCTGGCCAGTGTACATCTTCTTCTGAAGATAAGCATCGATGTCAGCTCCTTGTCTTTCACCAAAACATCCCCACAGTAGTGGATACTGCCCTCTTACCCAGCAGTTCACTGGCTAAGTGCACTAAACCTCAAGAAGTGAGATTCAAACTTTGTCTCCTGTGCCTCAGCTACCCCGGTTAGCTCCCAGATGAATCACAGAATGGTTAGGGTTGGAAGTGACCTTAAAGATCAACTAGTTCCAATGCCACTGCCATGGCCAGGGACACCTTTCACCAGAGCAGGTTACTCAAAGCCCCATCCAACCTGACCTTGAACACTTCCAGGGATGGGGCATCCACAACTTCTCTGGGCAACCTGTTCCGGTGTCTTACTACCCTCACAGTAAAGAATTTCTTCCTACTATCAAATCTAAATCTATCCTCTTTCTGTTTAACACCATTAGCCCTCCTTCTGTCACTGCACACCTGGATAAAGAGTCCCTCCCCATCTTTCTTGTAGGTCCCTTTAAGTACTGGAAGGCTGCTATAAGATCTCCCTGGAACCTTCTCTTCTCCAGGCTGAATAACCCCAACACTCTCAGCCTCTCTTCATAGGAGAGGTACTCCACCCCTCTGATCATCTTTTGTATGTAGCCCTTCTCTGGACTCACTCCAACAGGTCGATGTCCTTCTTATGGTGGGGGCCCCAGAGATGGATGCAGTACTCCAGGTGGGGTCTCAGGAGAGTAGAGGGGCAGAATCACCTCCTTTTACCACCTGGCCAAGCTTCTTTTGATGCAGCCCAGGATGCGGTTGGGTTTCAGGGCTGCGAGCACACATTGCTGATTCATGTGGAGCTTCTCCTCAACCAGCACCCCAAAGTCTTCTCAGCACTGCTCTCGGTCCATTCTCCTCCCAGCCTGTATTTGTGCATGGGACTTCCCTGACTCATGTGCACCTCACTTGGCCTTGTTAAAAACCCTCTGCTTACCAGGATGCAACAACTGTTAGGACCGAGCCCTCAGCAATTCCTCTCAAAGTCCTTTCACTGGGAGTTCAAGAATATATTGGAACCAAAGATTAACTACAACACAGACACCGAATCTTGTGTCTAAGAGTACTGAGCTATCGGAGATGAGACCTGAGCAGATTATATATTAGTATTAATTTTTCTAAGATGGGATTCCATACTCTCAAGTTTTGAGCCTTCACAGTTGTATAAACAGCCTTGGAAATGTAATGCAAATAGTCAGAGCTACAGTGTCTCACAAAGCACTGGCAAAGCAGCCCCGAATATCAGCAAAAGTATAAGGAAATGGTCTCTACTTCCACATGTGCATGGGAAGATAGAGGTTGTTCCACACTCGTCTGAGAGAAGATAGGTGCTGCTCCTAGTACTCATACACAGGGTGTAGGCTACATTTGATGATAACGCCATACCATATTTTAATCTGTCCCTGCTCCTCTAAACCTCTTTAATCCAGTCAGACCTTTCCCATGCAACCGGGACTGAGGCAATGTGTCCTAAAAAAGATTAAAAAGCAATAAAGGAAGAGGACATGTCTGGCTGTCACTGGCAGGTTCCATTAGAATTTGGGGTCCTCATTGCTCCCATGACAGGAGGAGACTGACTCTAAGCAAAGTTCAGAATATTACCTTTCTTTGTACTTTCTATGCTTTTGTTACTGGTTGAATTATCAACACATGACCTGTTGGCCCTGCTGTATATTTAATTGGATCACAGCAACACATTTATGGGCTCTTTGTTGAATTAATCCTCTTTGATAAACTTTCCTCTCATCTTATTTAGTCAGTTCCCCTTAAATAAGTCTTGTCTTTTAATTACTAAGTATTTTATTGTGCAATATATCTCATTTATCAGTCAAGCATTCCTCTCTGTCCTAGGAACATCTACTTATCTTTCAGACTAATGTGCTTTTTCATACATGTCAAACCTTGTGATGCTTTTAATGATGAATTATTCAGACTTCAAAAGTTTTGTCCTAATGTCACTTTGAATTTTACTGCCAAAACCTCTTGTTACCATATTTTAAATCCTTCTCTTTCAATGCAATGACATCTTAATTTTCTAAGGTCAAATCAAACTAAAAGTTTACTTCTGAGTTAATGCTGTAGGTAAATATTCCTACACAGAGATTGCCTACATTGCTGAAAAACAAAAACCCAGACCCACACCAAAACTGGAGGCCTTCTAAAACCAATACTATTAACAGCTAGAAAAGAATAAAACTGCATAGAAAAGCATTTACTACAGTTATACAAAAAAGTTTTGAATACAAGCTTCTTGTCCTGTGTTTATAAAAACAAATAAAAGAAAATCCCACTGAGCAATTATCTGAATTACTTTAAACTCTTTTTTTTAGAATCTGGTTAAGTAGCAACGTAGTTTTCCATTTTCATCATGTAGATTACTAAAGACACATAGGAGCTCTCACCTTTGAACTCTATTTCTCCTGCTTTGTTTTTCAAGTGAGGCTTTCAATTTCATAATGTAGGTCTCAAGAGACATGGGGGAGAGGCCTAGCCTTATTCCAAGGATTTCAATTTTTTAATTTGAGAAATTAATACTGTTTATTTGCCTGAAAACAAAACCTGAAGAACAGTACCATGAGCTTGAGAGACCTGTACGGATGTCAAAGCACTTTTGATTAGGTCCCATATGAATGACTTTACTATATCTTATTTTCAAAATTACTTATCACATTTTGAAATTTTTTTGTTATATTTGTCTAAGTTCAGGAGTAGAGGACAGGAACTCCAAATTTTAATAATGGCTGACAGTGACTCTGCAGATGGTAAAGGTTTACCATGGTAAAACTACCTCAACTTTTTTTCCTCAAATATGCCACCTGGAAAATGGGGACAATGATGCAGATTCTTTCATGTGAGAATAAGGAAAGAGAGTTACAGCTTTAAGTTTAAGGCACTCTGGAGATTAAGCTAAAACACAGTAAAAAGTTATCAGAGTTTGACAGTTATCTGTCCTTCTGCCTTAGAACCATCAAAGAAAACTACAGCTTAGACATACCTTTTAAAGGTAAAACAGAGAATGAAAACAAAAATATTTACAAAAATTACTTTTAAGAAGAGTAAACCAACCCAGTATTATTAGGATTTTTCACATAATCAAATTATGTACCCTTTAAAATTTTCATCACTCCAATTTATTCAATTACCATGTTGCATTGTAAAAAGAAAAGGGATCAGCTAATACATATGGGTTGAATTTCATAATAGCACAGATCTTTTTAGATTTTTTTTCAACCCAGGAAACTGAAAGTGAAGTATATAAAAAGTTGTAGATGGAGGGATATTATAGTAAAGCACATGGCTGAACCACCTGGGAGTCTTAGGTTAAAATTTCTCAGTTCAGGATTTCCACAGACACAGGGGAAAGCACAGGTCTGAAGAATGATGAACAAATAATATTTTTTCCAAAGAACAGGTTTTCTACCATTCACATTCAGTAAATATCAGGAAATAAGTATTGAACAATCATGTTCAGAAGGGGCTTGATGCTTTCTTCAATTCAAATTTTGTTTAAATTTAGTTAAAAAGTCATTTCAAGTACTGATGATAATAAAAGTTGCTAACCACAAGATATAAATGTAATTAAACCTATTACTGTAAGCATATGTAACCAACAGATCCCTCCCACAAAAAAGCGGATATTGAAGGGAAATAATGAAAAGAGAAAAAGTTTACACCTACTCTGAATAGGCTAGCAGAACAGAACTGAAAGCAGACAATGTATGGTTACAGACCATGGCTCAGACCAAAAAGCCCAAATAGCAACCCTAACTCAGAGAATTTGAAATCATTATAACAATCATTTTAGAAGAATTCCTTCATCATTTTATGAATAGTATAATTCTTAATTCAAGTGAATGACTTAAGGGTAAATCCTGGGGAAGGAGCAAATCCTTCAAAAAAGACCTCTGCTCCCTACAAAAACTATCACAGAGCTTAGTGGCAAAATCCTCTGCCCTAGTTGGTCAGACTGCCTGAACAGCTGGGCTTTCGTAGTTAATACAGCTTGTAAAACTGGTTACTTTTCATAAAGATTTTTGGTATTTTCTTCCAGAGCATTTTAGAGCTCCACTTTGAGATTTCAATGGAATTGGATCTTCCACTCTCGCTCCACGTATCATTCAAATAGTTCAGTGTGTCAGCTGATCTGGTGTTTGGCCACTTGTGGTTTCTGATGGACCCAGAGCCATGTTTTCACAGGGGAAATTCCTTTTATGCAGTTTATAGTTCATTATCAGATATTACTGAGGAAAAATTGCTTCCATTTCATTTAATGACAAACACTGTATGTCTGCATCATCATTTTAAATTACCTTGCAACAATTAGACAGTTACAGGCCTACAGGTTGCTGCCTCTGGCATGCTTTACAAAGCAGTAACAATCACCTGTTGCCTTCACCATCTAACTTCCTGCCTTTCATACAATATTCATCATATTAAGCAGTCAACTGTTTTCCATATCACAGTTCCACCTACCTCATAATATATATGTGATTATTATGATTTCCACACAATAAGCATTGGAGGTTTGTTCTGAAGTTAGAGACGTATATATATGCACACACACATATATATATATTGACATATACGGTAGAACTTCTCCTATTTTTTATTTCAAGGACTATTCTTTTTGTAACAGTATGCTTTTCAATTATTTTTCTTTTATCATTTTTCTGACCACTTTTCTTTAAACATTTTATTAACACAGTTCCAAATTGTCAAGATAATGTGGGTTTAGCTTCCTTATTTTCTTTTGATTTGCCTAAGAACATGATAATTTGTGTATGTTACATGCAGTATGACATTTTTTCTTTCTCCAGTAAACTGATAATTTTTTACTCTTACTTTTTGATAGTATTACTTTTACTAAACTTCTTCCATTTGAACCCTATTATTTCCTCTTATTCTTCTTCTACATGTTTTTAAACCATCCTTCAAAGCAGTTTTTTAATTGATTCATCAGCATTCAGGCACACATATACCATGTATTTCTTACATTTTCTCCCTTGAAGTTTTCCAGTTGTCTACCAATTTTACACTTTTCTTTTAAAATGTCTTTTATTCTGTTTACACTTTTCTTTATTTTTCATCTGTAATGACCGTATCAAATGTATGAAAAGGGAACCAAAAAAACTATTTCCAAATTAACTTTAATATCTTTATTAATATGTATGTAAAATTTTGGAAGATACCCTAAAAGACACTAATTGCTCCCATCACACAATCCTGAAAAATGCTGTATTTCAGATCATTTAAATGTGTACCTTATATGTTATTTTTTCATTAACATTTTGCATTCAGTTTAGCTGCTATGTCATGTAATACTGCATCACAAATACTTAGGAAGTGGAACGAAATGAGTCCTGAGTTTTGCGCACCTTTTAAGATGGGGGTTCCTATGCCTGAAGCTATTTTGACACCCTAGAAATATTTCCGGTTTTCATTAGTGAATAGGTCCATAAGTAAAACTTAAGCTTAGATCTTCCATTCCCACTCACTGATTTCACTTTTTTCTATTGTAGCTGTTCTACTTTGCCAGGAATAGTTAAAGACTGATTGAGATACAATGACAGAGTGTTCACAACTCCTATCATCCAGTGGCAAAGAAACATAATTGCAGTCTGTTCTGATTAACACTTCCGTTTATGTGAGGGAAGGATAGAGTGCACTGTGGAGTAAAAAAAGGAAACTGGAAACAGCTCGCTCTTTCCCCAAGACAATCAAACTCCTGTTCAGCTTTGGAAAGAAAGTGTTTCGGTTTCCAGTTCTTGGGATGGGTTCAAGACTATGAACCTGATGTGAAGGGACCAGTGCCTTGAAGCCCAAAGGAAAAATAAGAATATCTTAAAAAGGTGCAGATTTAAGGTACAACTATTTGTCACATTACTTATCTGCTAGCATAGACACCCCTTTACACTGTAAGCTGTTACAGATATGCTTCACGTTCCCCAAGCTCCGGACCATTATTTATCACTGTACTGTAAATTTCCCTACAGGATGATAAGCTCACAACTGAGATGCTGTAGCACGTAGTTCACACACCTAAGTGTGCTTTGTGGATCTAACCCAAAGTTACTTTTGAAAAACAGATTTAGGGCTTCTAAAATTTTACCCTGTGTGACCTGGAGATCACGTGTTGAGATAGAAGGAAATTAGTTACCATGTCTCTTGAGTCCCAGTTCTCCCATGTAATCACAGGATGTTTCTCCTCAGCACATTAATTAAGTCAGGGCATTGACATCAATACTATATAACAAAAAGTGCTCTCGGGTTCATGCCCATTTTCCAGATGTGACCTTCCATTTGATACCTACTACATATGCAATGTATATTTATGTACATGCTTACTTTTTATCTTTTCCAGAAATTCCTAATAAAATAAACCGTGGTGAAGCCAAACATCTTGCAGATGCCTCAGGGTCAGACAAAACAGAAAGAACAACAAAGAGGTCCAGAGTATCAACCATAAGGCGGATATTTGACATGTCAAAACACCGAATAAAGAGGTCATCCTTTTTCTCAACTGGAGTGAAAGTTTGCCCACAAGAATCAGTGAAGCAGATTTTAGCCAGTCATCAAGCTTACTATAGATTAAGAGGTAAGATGGTGATTGCAACACGTAATTCCTCCCTTAAAGTATTTCTTTTAATTAAAAAAACACAGTAATTTTCCAGAATATTGTTCTTTAGCTCTAGGCGGTATATGTGATATTTGCTTTATTTTTACATACATAATCAAATGTTACATGTACATCAGCATGGTTCAAGACAGACAGTTACCGGAACAGATTAAAAGAATACACTGAAAAGATTAAGGAACTCAGTGTAATTGCATACTGTTCTAGCATGGCAGAACATGAAAACCAAATTACGCTTGCACTACTATGTAAAGATGTACCACCTCTCTCAAAACTGCAGCAGGTACCACCATTGCTATTCAGAATTAATCCCACCAGTTCAAGACAAATAATGAAACTTTTCATTGGTCATTGCTCAAATATGCTGGTGTATCAGTAGTTATATTAAGTCTTTGTCAGTCTTGGTATGCTACAAACACTGAGATAATTGCCAGCAGCTCATGCAAAGACATTAGTCTTATTTTTAAAACATCCAGAATGTTTTTTCTGCCCTTTCCCAATTAATCATAGATTCATAGAGTGATTTAGGATGGAAGTGACCTTAAAGATCAACTAGTTCCAACCCCCTGCCATGGCCAGGGACACTTTCCACTAGAACTAGTTGCCCAAAGCCCCATTCCACCTGACCTTGAACACTTCCAGGGATGGGGCATCCACAGCTTCCCTGGGTAACGTGTTCCAGTGCCTCACCACCCTCATAGTGAAAAAATTTCTTCCTAATATCTAATGTAAATCTCTTCCAGTTTGAAAACAATATTCCTCGTCTTATCACTACAGGCCCTTGTAAAAAGTCCCTGCCAGCTTTCTTCTAGGATCTCTTCAGGTACTGAAAAGCTGCTATAAGGTCTCCCCAGAACCTTCTCTTCTCCAGGCTGAATAACCCCAACTCTCTCAGCCTCTCTTCATAGCAGAGGTGCTCCAGCGCTCTGATCATCTTCGTGGCCCTCCTCTGGACTCACTCCAACAGGTTGATGTCCTTCTTATGGTGGGGACCCCAGAGCTGGACACAGTATTCCAGGTGGGAGTCTCAGGAGAGCAGAGGGGCAGAATCACCTCCCTCGACATGATGGCCACGCTTCTTTTGATACAGTTGGCCTTCTGGGCTGCAAATGCACATTGCCAGCTCACGTTAACCTTCTCATCAACCAACACCCCCAAGTTCCTCTCCTCAGGGCTCCTCTCAATCCATTCTCTGCTCAGCCTGCATTTGTACATGTGATTGCCGTGATCCACATGCAGGTCCTTGCACTTGGCCTTGTTGATCTTCGTGAGGTTTACACCAGCCCACTTCTCAAGCCTGTCAGAGTCCCTCTGGATGGCATCCCTTCCCTCCAGTCTGTCGATCGCTCCACACAACTTGGTGTGTTGGCGAACTTGCTGAGGGTGCGTTCAATCTCAACTCCCATGTTGCCAACAAAGATGTTAAACAGCACTGGTTCCAGTACTGACCCCTGAGGAACGCCACTCGTCACTGCTCACCACTTGGCCATCGAGCCATTGACTACAACTCAATTCACCCCCTCCCCAGCCCTTTCTTTTCTTTCCTTGATCATAGAGACCCTATAGAGTTACCACTCCAATTTAGGTCCCTAGAATGTACAGCGTAAATAGCCCTCTGGTTTTTTTATATTTCCTCCCTTCCTCCCTCTCCCACTCCCAGCTTTTCATTCTGTGGCTGTTCCAATTTGTATATAAAAAAATGCATATTTTTGTGCTGCAGCTAGGCGGTCCACAGCTAATTCTAAAACCTACTCAGCACTTCTGGGATTCTAGTATCTAAAGCAACATCTACTGTCTAAATCAACTTTGCTTATCTATTTGCCTTCTATATTGATCTCCAACCATTCACATACATGTCTGTAACTTAGGTGCTCCTTAACACTCTTTCAGGGAACCAGCTAGTTCGCTCTGAAATGAAACCTGGATGTAGAGCTGCAAAAAATTTACTCCAGCAGCCACTTGCTCTAGGTGGTGTGGGCAAACTACATCTATGTCTGTAGCCATTCCTATAGATACAAACATATTTGGTATCCATTGTGGGACTGAATTCCAACCCAATGGGCCTTAAACAGAATTCTGAAACCTGTTAAAAAGGCTGATCCGAAAAGCCTTTCTTAAATACTAATTAATCCTGAGGGTCCTTAAAACTCACTGGCTACATCCCTGATTGAGCTGAAAGGAAGCTATCCTGGGACAGGCTGGTATTATTGACCTGAACTCAAAGAACTGCAACTATGACCACCTTATACTAACATCTTTTGGGAGAACAACACAGCAGTTTGGAGTGGGATATTGGGCTTTGTAAGTCTTGTAGTGCAAGCAGGTTTAAACTTACAGGTCCTCTTTCCCAGCAGAGTGTACTACACTCACAAAATCTCTGAGTAGCCATCCTCCCGTTCTTCAACTGAAGCTGGAGTACCTCCCAAAAAGTAAGCAAGAGAACAAATGACTGCAGCTGAATAATTTGTACACTCATTCAGAAAAAGGAGCAGTTACTGCTCAGAAAAACAGGTATCGCAGAGCTGTAAGTGAGAAAAAGATGATAGAAAGTAGCCTTAAGAGCTAGCTCATAATGAATAAATCTCTTCAAAAGACATCCTGTTCCTTTTTAGTAATCTGACCACATCTGCTCCATATGCAGCTGCTCTACTGGGAGGGCAGGTCATTCCTGAGGTATTATTGAGGTGCCCTAACACAGCTAGGTGAGTACATCCCTACAGCAAGTTTAGAGAATACGTGCAGAAACTGACTGCACTAATTTCAGAAACACCGATATTTTAGATAATGCAGGTAATTATCTCACTCTAAGTCAAAGAGGTATCGAGAGCTGAAAATAAATGTCCCATCTCACAGTAATGAACTTCGCAAAGTAAAGTGCTAAAGGCAACAGCTTTTAAATTGCTAGCAAGTCTTTGTTAAAATGTTTTTTCTAATATGTTTGAAAATCCCTTTCTCTAAAAGCATTAAACACTTGTTCCTTCATCTTGAGTGAGTCTACATTATATTTTCACAAAACCAAAAATACAGCTGGCTTTGTTTACTCTAACAATACCAGCGGAATCAACAAGCACAGACAAAGGCAGTCACCCGTGAATGGGAAGGTTATAGTGACAGCTGAGATAGACTAAAATGGTTCTGTTCACAACACATTGGTTCTAGCAGCCACTGAGCCACGCTGGTTGTCCTACACAACAAGTTTGTCCCCTTGCAGAGGACAAACTGCCTAAGGGGATATTGCTGCAGTTAAGCAGGAAGGTCCACACAGAACAACACCTCCTGGCTGGCTCTGTGCTAGCTTGAGGATCTCTTTGGACCACTCAGTGATTTTAAACGTGACTCAGGTGCAGCCAAAGATGAATTCTATGTTTAGTTTGAGGCTGTGTAGAGTTAAATGAAACCCAAATATTGTGGGTTTGAAGAGGGGCTGGTATCTGAACAGAAATCCAAAGACATGCTAGTATAGTTAGTCAGGTAGGCAGTAGCTGTCAGGAAGAGGGAACAGTTTATCCTCCAGAATCTTTTAGAAATGGTTTCAACTAACAAAAAAGAGGAGACTTCAGCAAGATGTTGGTAAAAGCGCACTCAGAAGTATAGCCCCACCTGGCCATCTGTGACTTTCAAAACCTCACTTCTGCAGACATATCTAAGACTGGTGTTACCATTCAGTGTGATCTGGACAGGCTTGAGAGCTGGGCAGGGAAAAACCTAACGAAATTCAACAAAAGCAAGTGTAGGGTCCTGTGCCTGGGGAGGAATAACCCCATGTACCAATATCGGTTAGGCGCTGACCTGCTGGAAAGCAGCTGGGCAGAAAGGGGCGTGGGAGTGCTGGTGGACAACAGGGTGACCATGAGCCAGCAATGCGCCCTTGTGGCCAAGAAGACCAACGGCATCCTGGGGCGCATCAAGAGTAGTGTAACAAGCAGGTCGAGGGAGGTCACCCTCCCCTTCTACTCTGCCCTGGTGAGGCCGCATCTGGAATACTGTGTCCAGTTCTGGGCTCCCCAGATTAAGAGGGACAGGGAACTGCTAGAGAGGGTACAGCAAAGGGCCACGAAAATGATGAGGGGGCTGGAACATCTTTCTTCTGAGGAAAGGCTGAGGGAGTCGGGTCTTTTTAGTCTGGAGAAGAGAAGACTGAGGGGGGATCTCATCAATGCTTATAAATACTTAAAGGGAGGGTGCTGGGAGGAGGGGACCGGTCTTTTTTCAGTGGTGCCCAGTGACAGGACAAGAGGTAACGGGCACAAACTTGAATACAGGAAGTTGCACCTGAACATGAGGAGGAACTTGTTTCCTTTGAGGGTGGCAGAGCACTGGCACAGGCTGCCCAGAGAGGTGGTGGAGTCTCTGACTCTGGAGACATTCCAAACCCACCTGGATGCCATCCTGTGCAACCTGCTGTAGGTGAACCTCCTCTAGCAGGGGGGTTGGACTAGATGATCTTCAGAGGTCCCTTCCAACCCCTAACATTCTGTGATTCTGTAGTTCTGTAGTCATCAAGGGAAAACCTATGAAGTACTTCTGAGCAGTCATTTTATAACCTAGCTGCTACTGGTTTCTCCCCCCCTTCACGTACTCATGCATGTCATGATCCTCACTCACAGTGCTGGAGAGCAAGGTCTTCACAGCAGGAACTTACCTTTTACAAGTCTTCCCTGAAATGCCTGACAGAGTTCTGACTGCTAGAAAATAGACCAAAAAACTGGATGCTAAGCCCAAATATGCATTCTAATATATTTTGTAACATGCTACAGCTGAACTTCACAGCTTTCTTGCATAAGGAGTGAGCCAACAGAATATGTAAGTCTCCATGATTATATTGTGTTTTACATAAGCTCATGTAAATAAGCCAGTTTGCATCCAGTAAATGAAGCTTCCTTAGACTCATTCCTGAATACCACCTTTTCAAAATCTCCCCCACTGTCTTATTCTCTTTATGTTCATTTTCATTTCTGCAAATGATGCGGAACGCTACTGTTCTCTGTGCAGCTACAGTACCTTAATCTTTTCTGATGTACCCTGGCATTTAACTGGGTGATTCATCACCATGGAAGACATATTTAACATTGAACAAATGCCTGTGTACAGTTGTGAAGAGAGGAAGGAAATCATGTTCTTTCCAAAGGAATTTTGCCTATACTAAGTCATTCAATTTTTCCAGAGATGTTGAAAGAAACATAAAGCATGTACCTGCTGTAGAATGTCCTTAAAATTTTGAAAAGACTAATCACATTGAAATTTTGGAATATAATCAAATCATTTTAGCCTGCTGCATTTCAAAATATTTTTTTCCATTAAAATATTTTGTTCTATGTGTGGGTAATATAAAAATCTTTAATATGTTCTGTTTAGCTTGTTCTATGCATAGTTAGCCATAATAATGTACAAAACTTTTGTATACAGTTAAAATTATGATTATTGAAGTACGGTGACTGCTAGATTATTTTTTTCTCTACTTCCTTGCTTGCTCTCACTGGAACATCCAGTATGTATCTTTGTATACATGTACCTTTGAGGTGAAGGAAGTGTGCTTTGTGTTTGCTCCTTATTCATGATGATGGTGTCAGCCCAAATTAATCTCTTTTTTAAAATGAAGGAAATTAACAATCTTTAACTCAAAGACGGTTAATCCTTCAGCATAAAGGCACATGACTGTCAACTCAAAAATACCTAAAAGACCTGAATATCTAAAAATACCTAGAAACTGGATTTGTTTACTAAATACAGTAAAATGTGTAAATCCCAAATCACTTTACAAAGGCTTTAAAGTTTATTTTTTGTTACAAAGCATCCATCTCCAGCCCCTTTTTTCTTACTCAGTCTGCCAGGAAGCTGTGTGGGAAGCCTTTCGTATTTTTCTGGATCGGATTCCTGATACTTCTGAATATCAGAACTGGGTTACTGCCTGCCAGAGGGAAACCTTCTGCATATTCGACATTGGCAAAAACTTCAGCAATTCCCAAGAGCACCTGGAAATAATCCAGCGGGTAAGGATTACTGATATTTGTTTAGCAACTGGGGGAGACTTCCAAGTGCCTCCCCATCTGCTTATATAATGGCAAAATATTACTCAGGAAGAGGAGGGGGCATGTGTTAGAAGGAAAACATAAAAGTACAGTAAATGAAAGAGCTAACAGGCTTCTGCTCAATGGTTGGATACAGCCACTAGTAAAACGCTGTTTTTCTTAATCTTTTTGCAGCGAGTAAAACATAGAACCTTCCAGGAAAGGTAAGTAGCACAAGTAGAACCTTGCCACTTGATGTTACTGCCTTTTTTGAAAAAGATATGTGTAGATGTGCGTGGATGTGAACAGATACACAGATAGCACTGTGGTGTATTTGGTGTGTGCTGTGAGAGATGTGTATACTGTATGTATCATACCACACAGTAATTGAATCACAAATAATTAAGGTAGACAAATGTCTGAGTTTCCTGTTCACTTTGAGGCACCACAGAATGTCTTCTTAGACTAATGTGAACATGAAACCCTGACAGAGCCATCATTTTGTGACAGACTAGTGCTGATTGGGACCAGAGTGACAAAAGTTTACCCACAATTGCTATAATTCTCAAAAGAAAAGTCAGAGAGCTGAACAGAAGTTTATCTGGGAGGATACATTGAGCAACAGTATGGAAATTCTATGCCTTCACTTTAGCTTTCCCTTGTACTTTTACATGTCATGATAGTGTTAACTAATGTGATGCTTTATTCCATAAACTCTTGGCAAAAAAGCATGCTCCTGGCAATGTTCAAAAGTCTGAGAATGGCAAGATTAAAGTTACAGTACTGAACTCTGTCTCTCTGCATATAAATACTACAGTACAGCCAGATAAATCATTGTCCACAGTTTCTCTGATTAATGTATTTTTTTTCCTTCAAAATTTCTTAGATTTTATGGTGTAGCGAATAATGTTTTCCATCAGTAAGTTACACTGTCTCATGATCACAAGGTCTCAGGTATCTTTATTCATTATGACATGGGAGCTTTGAGTATTCCTTTTTCTCAGAAATTTATTTTTAATAATGTAGGGCCTAATTAAACTCCCCTGGAAGTCCAAAGGGAGGTCTTTTCACTCAGTCTAGTGCAAACTGCAGCAGCAAGGCAATAAGTGAAATGACTGATCTCTGAGTTCTTATGCTTTTTGTGAATAGTACAGTTTTCCCTAGACAAGGTTCAGAAGGTGAAGTAAATTCTATGAAATTACTATTATTTTAGCTGGAAATACAGGCAGCCATGATTATGCAATGTTGGATTTCCTCTTTACTACTGTGTGGTTTGGGAAACCTTTTGTATCTTCTGTAAATGCCATATAGAGAGATCAATCTCCAGTTAAAGATACAACACATAATTAGTTAATATTGTGAAAATGTATACTACTTTAGTTCTCACCACACAAGATATCCAGAAGATATGGTAAAACCAGAGTTGTTCATATTCTTTATTTATTTTATTAAAGCTTTACGTTGGTCCTGTATAGAAATCCTGTATAGAAATGTCTTTCTATAGAAAGACAGAAAATGTCTTTTCTGTCTATGCTACAAGCTTCATGTTGTCTCAGTTAACACCACGCTGCACAGCTGTGATGCCCTTAGTTCTTTCACTCATATCAGTTTTCACAAACACTCCACCTGTATGCACTGCGTTAATAACAGGTATTTCCATAGAAATTTTGAGGAATTCTATTCTTATTTATTTCCATGACTGGGCTTTTTATTTCATGTTGTGTTTGTTTCCACACACACCCATGTTTGGGTTTTAGCACCGGAAACAAGTGAAATTCTTCACTCTCCAGTTTCAGGAAAGAAAAATCTCAGAATGTCACTTAGAAGATTCTTATCTAAGAATTTGAATGTTTCCAAAAGCTACAAATGAATAAAAATCTGGTTTGAGAGCAGAAATTATTCCAGAAATTATTCCTTAACTGCAGGAATCTTTGACAAACCTTCTATAAAATGTACTTACCTATGCAGACAATTTCTGCTTTCCAGGCAAGCTAACAGTCTCAGTTCCAAAATTTCTTCATCAGCACATGACAGTAAAACTTACGACAGAAAATAATATCAACAATAAGAAAAAAAAAATCCTGTGATGCAAGGCAAATCATCTGTACATCATACCCACCATATTTTCACTTGAGCTTTCAGCTGTCTGCCATAGGGACCATGGTAGGCATTAACCCACAAGTATTACATCCAGATCCAAACATAAACATTCCTGCAACTCATAATAATCTTGATTCAGGAATCTGATTTGCAACTATCATTAGTTGGAAGCGTCCTTATGGTATTATAATGCAGGCTGACAACTGAACAGTAAGTCCACCCATCCTATCCTCACACCAAACACCCTTGGAACCATGAAATGTCCATTGGCTCCAGAATTAGAAGGTCAAAGTCCTCACTGAGCTATCTTGATAGAATGAGGTATAACAAAGGAGGTAATAGTTGGTTTAGATAATGTACAGGAACTCTTGTTTCCATTTTAGTTGGTGGTCAGCCATTCATAGACTTCAAAGAGAGAAAAAGCAGCCCCTGTGCACTGATTTAATCTCTGTGACCCCATCCCTCTAACTGCTCAGAGAAAATCAGTCATGAAACCTCATGAGAAGACTCCTCACAGGATTGGTAGTCCTTGGTGGAGTAATAGATCAGCATTTTTGTTCACTGTAAGAGCAAATACCATATTGAAGGAAATCAAATATATAAACTGTTCAATATAGAATATGATCTACTTACTGTTCCATTGCCTGTTTAACCAGCTTATAAAATATTCCATTAGAAATAACTTCTCTCATTTAAAGTACATTTAATATAAGGGTCACTTCTACAGGTTTTTTACACCTTTACCATTGCCAGTACAGCATGCTGATCATTAAATCACTCATTTCTATTTGATTGATAGGAAAGATGAAATATCCACAGAGAAAACAGGTGGCAAAAAGCTCGAAGACATTCCTTCCATTTCTACAGGTAAAACAAATCTGCTTGCTCTGCCCATTAATTAGAATTTCTGAAAGCAATGATTCATAGATCTTAGAGGGTTGTAATTTAATGAATGCAGTAGAAGCATGACGAGTTCAGTGAAGTAAAATGAAAATGCTTTAGCAAATAATATACAAGAAACATTTTTTGAATTCTTTACAGCATGTCTGCTATTTAAATGTAGCATTCCGGGTTTGTTTCACAGTCTTTAAATGCATATGTTTTCTAGTTTCAGGAGAGTAGACAGTAGAGCTAATTTTGCTTTAGTTATGAAATAACATCTAGAGTGTCGGCTGCTGCATTTCGTTAACCAAAATAAGCAAGCAGATGAAGATAAAGAATTACTTTAGCCAGAAAGTCACAGTGATGCCAAGACATTAATTGGAGCAGATTATTCCAATTAGACCTACCAACACTTTTGTGTGCTACATACAGTTCTGTAAAATAACGTTAGAAATTCATGCAGTGATAAAAATCTGTAAATATGAGTATTTTGGTTCAAGGAGGAAACATCCTCCATGCATATTTTTACAAGGGACAAATGTGACAGAATTTTATTCATAGTGACTTCCAGCATGGTAATTTTGCCTTTAGCAGGAAAACGCTGCCAAAGGCTCTTATTACTTTAAATTGAGCCTTAGAGAAAGGTGGCTATCATAGAGACAAACATCTCAATTGGCAAAATCAAGTTTAGACATTTGGTGGTATATAACGCAGTATGACAGGAAATGATCAAATACTATTATTTAATTCACACAATTTCATTGATGCATAGTCAGTGCCACTTTTGCCTCCAGTCACACACATGCAACACTACTGGTGGTCTGACCTGGAAAGAAAGGCTGTCTATTGTACAAAAATTAGCAGCTTTACCCGCGCTGTAAGTCATGGCCACCTTTCACTAGTGCAGGGTTGTGCTTAAACACACCCTACATAAGGAAAGCTTCTGCAGCGAGCTGACACCTGACCAACAGCGGAAGGGGAAGATTCTTGATATGCAAACCTGTTCTTGCCTGATTTTACCTTAAAACCCCCACAGGCTCCCCCGGCACATCCCTCTCTCCATATGCCCTGGTACCTAACGGCACGCTGCTCAACGAAATTGTTAATGACACGAAGACGCCTGTAAAGGTGAGGGTAGCCTCTTTTCCTCTTTTCTTGTATATTACCTACCTGTACCATAGCTGTTGGGATGAGAAAGCAGATAGAATATGAGGAAAAAATGGTTTTGAAATCGCTTATTTGTGATGTTTGAGATGTACCAGGAGATCAGCTTTAACCAGTTCCTCTATGTTATAAGCCGCCTCAATTTTTCGTGGCCCAGCCCGTTGTTAGCAGGTCCCTAAATGCTGGCTCCTCAAAAGTCATAGGGCAGCTATATACAAAGTGCATATTCCTGAAGCCTTTGTTTAATGAAAAAAACATTACAGAATGTTTTTTCTCTAACTGATGAGATGTGGTTTTATATACAACAGAAAACATACTTTCCTCTAGAACTGAGACATACTAAGGAATGACTTAGCAAGCTGAGTTACACAGACTCAATGGGTGCAGAAAGTGTTCTCTCCTGTTTCATTCATTCTTTATTCTATTAACTTCTTATTTTCTCTCTTATCCCCTGACACACCATAATTGCACATATTTCTCAGTTCTGCTCATTCTTGGAAGGTATCAAAACCTAGGTTGTTATGGGACAGATGTCTCCAGCAGCCTTGTGCCAACCCACCTGGCAGCAGAAGTGGAAACCCCTGATAAGCTTGCATCTCTTTTGGGCCAGTTTCTTCTTGATTGTTGCCTTGCTCTTGTTGTGTTTGTTTGTTTATCCAAGGAACAAAAAGCTTGGCTGACCGTAGAATTGGCCTTGAGCAAAGAAAAATATTAAAAAGTGTTAAAAGCATACTGAGTATCCAAGTATAAACATGCAGTGTATATGCAGTATATGCAGTAAAGAAAAACCTGTTTTGTGTTCCAAGACCTTCATATTTTTAACAGCCAAACTGTATAGAACCCTGAAAGGTTTTATTCAGAAGAGAAAAAAAAAAAAAAGGCTTTTTTGTGTAATAAAATACATTGGCAGTGGAACACTGGGATGGTATGTACATATCAAAGGCAACTGTCAAGTCACAGTAATAGAAACTTGTTTGCAAAGGCAGAAGAATTAAGCCAACAGATGTGGCTAGTAACCATTGCCCTTTTTAGGATATGGTTCAGAAAGTTATTTGGGGACGGTCTTAAAAGGGAACCCTTCTACGTATTAAATACTGAAATGTGATGAAAAAAATCACTTAGTTTTATTTCTCCCCTTTTTCTCCTCTCCTCTTCTTTTCCAGGAGCTGGGAACAAATACGGTCCCAGAACTGCCTGTGGAGCAAATGGTAGAATTCAGTGTCACTCTCACTGATCAGGAGTACACAGCTGAACTTAATGATCCCAACTCCCCACAGTACCGACAACTCGCTGCCAAGTTTCAGCTACAGGTAAGGAGACTGAGTGAATGCCAAAATGTTAGCTTTGTACCTTGTTTGAGATTCATAATATAAAACTTTCTTCACCGTGAAACAGAACTAGAATCTACTGCCCTCATTTGAAATAGATAACTCCTGTTGTCTCAAGACCTTCAGTTTTCCTTCATGTATAGCCAGCTTTTCCCCTCATTTGGGCCATCTGTTCAGCCACCAAGATGGCAAGCCAGCATCTTTGTCAGCAGACATAGCAGACATCAGCAATATCATTTGGACTTAATCAGGAATTCTTGTACAGTACTTCATCACAATTTTCTACAGTAAACCTAATGAGAAATGTAATATAAATGTTAAAAGTAATTAGCTACTGTTGTCTGAACTATTCTTCAAAGGACTTCCAGTAATTTTGTTGTGCACTACCACATTTTCTGTAAGAACTGGAACATCTGTGGTGTTTTCATATAATTAATAATATTAACTGAATGTTCAGCTATCAATTTAATAGATAGCAGTTAATGACTTGAGGTTCCCAAAAGGTTTTCTTAGTAAAATTCACTAAAGCTTCTCATCAGTTTCATGAGCATTCCTTAGTGCAAGCTATTTCACTATACTGGTTCAGTTTCAGATATTCACAGAAAAGTGGTGAAGGATGTACTGGCAGAGTTGATTAAAAGGTGGTTTCTCTGGAGATTTCCAGTATTATCCTCAAACAGAACCGCCTTTGTTTACTACATACATAATGGTGTGATTTAGCAATCTGACTTTTAAGTTATTTCATTAATCTCAGTAACAGGAGGGTGTAAAATGAAAAATTTATTCATTGTTGGATTACTTTCCATTGTCATGAAATTTTATCTGTCACTTGGCATGCAATGTTGAATAGAAAATGATTTGTCCAGTACCATGAAATACACCTGATGTGCTTTCCTCCAAAGACATGTCATGGAGGAAGCCGAGGGCAATTTTGATACAAGACAGTTTAACAAGTGCACTCAAAGAGTGAGAGTGAGGAGATTAGACTCAGAATTAAAACCTCATCCAGCTACATGAGCTCCTGTACAAATTCCAGAGAAGCCCTTACAAAGGCTGGGGCCATGGAGTTCCAAGCTCAGGTTCTAATTCGTTCCAGGACATGGCAAGAGGGAAGAGTTACAGCAGATACTACAGTGCAAATGTTCAGAAGTACATCTGTATGTCACCACAGACATTGAAAATGACATGAAAACCAGAATGCAGATTCAGATGCTACTGCTACTCAGTAAATCAAGATTCATTTGGCAGAAGTAGGGAATAGGAAGCTACATATGTGCATACAGTTAAAAGAAAGCATCAACTCATCATGATATAAAGATAGCCAAGAAGAGATTGAACAGAGCCCATGCAAGAGTCAGCTGGTAGAACTTGGCTAAAATGGGATTCAGTTGCCTAAATATGGACATCTGGTGGCAATTTAGGTGCCCCATGTTATCAAACACATCTGCAAGGACTTCTCAAATATGAGACAACTGCACTCTTTTGAACCAGCAGCTGAGCAAAATATGATCTTAAGGCATCTAAAACGATAGTGCTTGCCTACGTTTAGGAAAATTAATTGCATCCTAGTGATTTAGGACCTTAATCTCTGTTACTTTCAGTGAGCTTTAGTCACATGAATAACATTTCAAATCTTCCCATGGTCTAGTTGCTACTTCTGCACCACTTTTACTAAGTCAGGCCAAGCTCAAAAGGAAGTATCAACCTCAGTTCCTTTCCTACTGTCCTCTGAGCAAAAGGAGTGTAGATGGTAGGCCATTTTTGCACTAGACTTCAGCCTCCCTTCTGCTTGCTGCAATGAAAAAGATATCTAGGCTGATACAGTGTGGCTGAAACCTTGTATTGTGGTTACATAACTGATGCTACTGCTACATTACTTCTGCTACTTCTTCTTCACTAAACCTACATGAGATGCAGAGAAAGCTATGGGTCTGACTGCCTTTTCCCTACCAGTTCTGACAAACTCTCACACATGAATGAATGAGTTTTCCATCCCTGGAAACCCTCACCTCCCTCCCTGGAAAGATAATGGAACAACTTGTTCTGGGCATCATCTCCAAGCATCTGGAGGAAAAGGAGGTTATCAGAAGTAGTCAACATGGATCCACGAAAGGGAAGTCATGTCTGACTAATCTGATAATCGCCTTCTACGATGGCATGACTAGATGGATAGATGAGGGGAGAGCAGTGGATGTTGTCTACCTTGACTTCAGCAAGGCTTTCAACACTGTCTCCCACAGCATGCTCATAGGCAAGCTTAGGAAGTGTGGGTTAGATGAATGGACAGTGCGGTGGATTGAAAACTGGCTGACAGGTGGATCTCAGAGGGTTGTGGTCAGTGGGGCAGAGACTATTTGGAGGTCTGTAACTAGGGGCGTTCCCCAGGGGTCAGTACTAGGTCCAGTCCTGTTCAATATATTAATCAATGACCTGGATGAAGGTATAGAGTGTACCATCAGCAAGTTTGCTGATGACACAAAACTGGGAGGGGTGGCTGACACACCGGAAGGCTGTGCTGCCATTCAGCGTAATCTGGACAGGCTGGAGAGTTGGGCAGGGAAAAACCTAACGAAATTTAGCAAAAGCAAGTGTAGGGTCCTGTGCCTGGGGAGGAAAAACCTCATGCACCATTACAGGTTGGGGGCTGACCTGCTGGAAAGCAGCTGCGCAGATAGGGACCTGGGAGTGCTGGTGGACAACAGGGTGACCATGAGCCAGCAATGTGCCCTTGTGGCCAAGAAGGCCAATGGCATCCTGGGGTGCATCAGGAAGAGAGTAGCAAGCAGGTCAAGGGAGGCTGGAACAACTTTCTTATGAGGAAAGGTGGAGGGAGTCGGGTCTTTTTAGTCTGGAGAAGAGAAGACTGAGGGGGGATCTCATCAATGCTTATAAATACTTAAAGGGAGGGTGCCAGGAGGAGGGGGCCAGTCTTTTTTCAGTGGTGCCCAGTGACAGGACAAGAGGTAACGGGCACAAACTTGAACACAGGAAGTTGCACCTGAACATGAGGAGGAACTTGTTTCCTTTGAGGGTGGCAGAGCACTGGCACAGGCTGCCCAGAGAGGTGGTGGAGTCTCTGACTCTGGAGACATTCCAAACCCACCTGGATGCCATCCTGTGCAACCTGCTGTAGGTGAACCTCCTCTAGCAGGGGGGTTGGACTAGATGATCTTCAGAGGTCCCTTCCAACCCCTAACATTCTGTGATTCTGTGATTCTGTTAAATGTGTGCTAGGTTTGTACAGAATCATATAGTTAAGGAACAGGAAAGATCTCCACATCAGTACAAATACTTTTTAAGTGATATGATGAATTGGAAGGCTGCTTCACTTCTTTTCAATTGCTGAATTCCCTCAACTCGACCAGCTTTGCTTCCAGATGAAAGGCTTTGACCATATTTTGCCTGGTACTTAACATGACCAGGAAGTGAGTCAGAAAGTAACTGTAGAACTGTGTGTATTAAACATATCCCTTTCCTCTGACATAGTAGATGTACACAAAATATTTAATTTGATTTAGCTGTATAAATGTTGCTACAACTAGAAAAGACCAAAAGATCAATCATTTGGATCTCAAAACACTGTTAATTCTTGATGTGCTGATAAAAACACTAATTATCCTAAAGTCTGAAAAATTCACCTTTTATGCTCATAGTTTATTCTTCATATTGTCTCTTCTATTCAAAACCATGTAATTGTACATTTGTTTACATTAGAATTAAAATATATATGATGCTATTCTATTTATACAAGACAGTTAAAATTGTTAAATTTCTAAATGATTTGTCAAATGATCTTAATTCATCTGTATTTGGTTAATATTTCTAAATAATTAACAATTTACTGTGAAAGTGGCTTGAATCACAAAATTATTCATGAACTAAAATTGCTGAAAATGAGAAAAATATTTGACTCATGTTGTTTGACTTGCTCTATTATGAACTATATTATCACTGATTTACATAATTACATTACTAAAAACCCCTCTATTTTATACTTCATTTTGCCTATTAACAGATAATACAGACAACATACACAAACCAAATATTGTGTTTAAGTTGAGCAATGATGATACAACAAAGAGGGCAGTTGAGACTGTTTTCTAAAGCTTTTTCTGAAATATTAAAAATATTGTCTAGGCAGTCAACCTGTGCTTGCTTACACTGAATTCATGATTTTATGTTTTTCTATAGATGCAAAAAATATTTGAGAAACTTCCAGGATTCAAGGAGATACGTGTATTAGGATTTAAGTAAGTAAGAAAATGGGACTCATTTTTCTATTGGCTACTAGGATTCTCCTCTTTCTTCTTTCCCTCTAACATGAAGAGACCTATAGAATAGTAGGGTGTGTATCGCTATAAACAGAAGATAGATTTCTGGGAACAACACAGAGACAATATGGAGAGACATGCAAACACATCCCAAGTGAGACTACGAGGTTTTGTATTGACATTTACATTTTTTTGTATTAAAATTTACATTGTATTAAGGACTTTCTCAAATGACAAGATAAAGGGAGTTAGGAGTATGACTACTTAGGTGGCTATTTTTCGTGTGGGGGTCCAATGCCCTTCATAGATCATAGTGAAGTTGCCTTGGCAAGAGAAAGCTGCAGAAGGATACAAGGTCACACGTATAAAACTTCCCATAGGTGTTTCAAATAATTTAAAATGTCTCATTTTTAATAGATTTGTGTTCTGTCTTGCCATTTGTTTTAGTTTTAGCTTCCTTGTATGTTTACTGCTAATACAAGCTGCTGTGTATTTTTTCAATGTAGAATCTACAGGGGAGAGGGGACCAGAAACTGAGGATTTGATACGGTTAGGCTTCTGTAGATAAGAGCACATTATGTAAAGAATCAAGGGAAAACCAAATTACTAATATTAAGAAATAACATAAAATTGAAAGGGAATAAAGAGCAGGAAGAAAGACATAAATTTATACATGTTTATGACAGGGCATCGGGAACTTTCGGTCCTGGTAGTATTTAATACGTGTTGAAGAATATTCATACAGCAATGAGATTTTAGACAACAGCATACTTCTTAGCTTTTCTCCCTGCAAAATTGCTGGGGGAAAGGAGAGACAAGAGTGAAATAGAGTGAAAATGAGTTGCTTACGTTTTGTTAATGAAAGTAAGAAAAGAAAAAGCTGGCTACTCCAGAGAAAAACTGTAGTAGCATCTCAGTTACAACTTGCAATAACTAACCTCTTTCAGTTGTGACTCCAGGAGATCTGGGATCCATTTCTATTTAGTATCATGATTTTAGGAGCTGATGTGAAAATACATTCATGAATGCGGAAGACCAGGATTGCTTCCCATCATCTAGTGCTTCCCATCATTTAGTTAGCTCCTGAGCATTACAGATCAGCAAAGACAGGTGTTGCTGTCCATTCTCCCTTATCCATGTAGCTACATATCTTAGCAGCATTTCCCACAAGGCAATATGGAAGAACAACATTAGACATATGCTAGAGAATTTATCAGGGAAAATAACAGGGCATTATATTACCGCAAGTCAACATAGGCATGTCTTCCAGAGGTAATTAATTGGTCAAGTTACCCCTGTGACTAGGATCAGAGTAGGCACCATGTGTGATAACTGTAATAGTTGCTACTACTGTCACAGGTGTTCATCGCCACCATAAAGATATAGATTAGCAATGACAGTGCTCAAATTGCACCATTTGTAGTGGGAAATAGGAAAGCAGATATTTCAAACTATTAAAGGAAACTAAAATTCCTGTTTCCTCACTCAAAACTTGGAGAAGCCCAATGTTTGACAGGGAAAAGCGAAATGATGGAGAGTTGGCTGTCATTTTCACACAGAGATAAAACTTATAGATGACACATAGAAGCTAAGATAAATTGCCAAAAGATGTTTTTGATGTACAACTCATTGATTTACATCATTGAAATGAATCTCTGTTTTTCTTTCTTTTGCAATCCTTTATCACACCTTTCTTCTGTGATGAAATGAAGACAGAAGAAGGAGAAAGATGGGTAATTTGTCTGTAATTCATAATTAAAATTAATCATTTTATAGACTATTAGGTGTGGATAGATACATCAATAAATGTCCTCCATCTTGATGTGACAAAGTGAATTGATTTGTCTTCTGCCTAAGTACAACATCTGTGGTATAAAGCAGCAGGGACAGTTTTTGCCTTAACCTGAAAGGTTTATGTAAGGAAATTTTGTGAGGCTCTCTCTCAAAGAAAGAAAATTGTTTGACCTAAGAAAATTCACATTCAGATGAGTAGAGATCTCTCTCAGTCATAAACTGAAAATGAAAATGAAAAAAAAAAAAAAGAGAAACTTCATATCTTCATATTTAAATTTCCATTTTTCATCTGCTGTTTCCAGCTATATTCCCATATTCACATTATCTTCAATAAGTATGTAGAATTTGATTTGTTACCTCCACTATCAGGCCAGATGGAATGGCAAAGGGACCAGTTACTAGCTTGATAAAATGCAGGGAGCTTTTGAGTGGTAATACAAACAGCTACAGAGTCTTTTGTTGTTACTTAAAAGTGCTGCTTGGGAATAATTTTTCTAGCAGTTCCAAGAATTTCTCTTCTACTTACAGTTTAAAAGGAAGAATTGTCTAATCTTTTCCTGAATTCTTGTAATGTCGTATAAATGTAAATACATAGCACATACTAGCTAAAGTGAAATTCCTCACTCTCCAGTTATTTGATATTATAAAAAGCAACACAGTGGAGTACAAATGTTTTACAATGTACTCATTATTTTTCATTTTAATGAGGTGAATTTAGCATTTATGGAAAAAGATGTATTAAAAATTGTGAAAATTTGAGACTTCTGTTAAACAAGTACATCTAGGGAGAGGATATATACATTCATTTGGACTTGGAAAAGCTAACTCCCATTCTGAAAAGTTATTTGCTTGCTACATTAGCTAACTTTCCTCCTATTTTCAAAAATGAGTAAAAAATTGCCCCAGATGTGATATTGGTTTTGCTTATCTGTATTTTTATGAACTGTCTAATAACTTTTTATAGGTTCCTGTACAATTAACAGGTGATTATGGTTTCTAGTGACCCCAGCATGCATTGATGACTGTTTGAACCAATAATCAATTACTTCAAACTATATTACCAGTGCTACAGGTCTCTGAGTAGTCAGCGTAAACTGGATTATATTAGAACATTTTTATAGTTTTCTTCAATATTGGCACTTTTATTAAAAATTATGCATAGAAGAAAAAAGGGTTTAGGTATAACAAAAGTAATTTGAACATGACAGTCTCATTAGAAAGAAGTGTATCTACATTGTTCTTACAGAAGATATGTTATGGTTGCATACCTTTTTTTTTATTATTATTTGTTTGTTTGAAAAGTTGGTCCTCAGCCAGTAACTAATTTTGCTGCACTGGGCATTTTTGCATCTTCTTGCAGATCAAGCAGCACTATAGCACGATATGTGGTAAACTTTGAGAGAGATGGCTCAGAAATCAAAAGCACAGCAGATGACATCTCAACTATTGGATCTAATAAGGTTGAAAATGAAAAAATTCCACTTTCTCCGAAGGAAGAGAGGGAAATATCAGCAACTAAACTCACAGTAACAGACCTTCAGCAACTGGTTGCCATCGCACTCCACGAAGACCAGTCACTGCCAGTGGACCTTGGAACACTTCAGTTTACTGATGGTCAGTAGGCAGGCCAGCACCAGGCACAAGTCTGCACCTTCTCTAACAGATCGTGTTCATTTGATGTATTCTCCTAAGTGTTGCCTACTATCCAAAGGGTGCAGAGTTCTAAGTTAAATTTTATAGCAAAATGTGGCTTTATTATTATATACCCTAACTTCCAATCACATTGGAGGATCTATTTCTTGGTTGGTTGTTTAGAAAAGCTGGATGTTTTGCAAACTAAGACAAGAGGATGGGGAAAAAAAAATACAGCTTTATCATTTTAATTTTCCAGTATCAACAGTCTCCTTTCTTTAATAAGATAAAAACTGAAGGCTTCTTCTAACATAAATTTAGTGTTCTGAAAGCTAAGTCTCGTTTGTAAGCCAGCCATCTAACCTCCCAGTGAAGTTAGAGAGACAGACACCTTAAAGAGCATTTGATCCCTACCTGAAATTGGTGGTGCAAATCCCATTGTAAAGGTGCATTTTGCTTTCTGAAACACAAAGGCAGTGTAGATAACAAGCCAGGTGTAAAGACACCCAGCAGGAGGTTGGAAGGCTGCATCTTCTTCAGGCATCCAGCTAATAAATATCCCCTTCTAGTCCAGCAATGATTTTTTCAAAGCTAGCATAGACCTAGTTTTAGGGAGGTGGGCTAAAAATGGAGAAAATAATTTCAAATATTTTTTCATATATATATTTACCAAAACAATCTTAAAACTCACACAAAACTTTATCTGTAGTGTTTCATTTACAAACAGCAGCATATTTTTTTGGCCAGAAAAATAATATTTAGATGAACTTATACTTTCCGTTAGAATAAAATGTTATATTTTAATGTAGACTAGAAGCCCCAAGAAAAAAAATCATGGATGTAGAGCACTTTAATAATAACTATTTAAGTCAACTTTTTCCCAGTAGTTATTTTTAATAACCAGTTTTAGAAAAACGCTTGCATGCGAGTATGTTTAAAGAGCTCTTCTGAGGAAGCAAAGGGAGCAACTGGGCACTGAAGCCAAAACACTGAGCGTTACAATAGTGTGGACTCTGGGTAAAACTGAAAAGAATTTAGGCTTAATGAGCAACACAATATAATGACTTATCATAGCCCATGCAGATTTAACTGAGCAGTTCATACTTCAACTGATTTTAAGCATTCATCCATGGTTCAGCTCTCTGCAGACCTATCCCATTTATACTAAATAAAAAGTACAAAAAATGATACATATGAAAATCCTTTTTTCCTCTGAATTGCCAGTTTAAATAGAAGTTTATGCCTCTTCTTAACATGGAACTTCTAAAATATTTTTTTGATGGGGGATAGTTTTAATACTCTTTTATACTGAGCTGATGTGTTTTGATCAGGTTTTGTGTGCTGCTGTTGAAATATTGTGCTCTCTCTATTTTTATTTTTTTTTCCAGAATCTATTATACCACCTAATGATTTTGATAATGATATCCAGGCCATGGTCACTATTCCTCTGGCAGGCCCTGATTTAGTAAGTTAATATTGATTGTTACATTTATTTATTTTTCCATGATAAATTAAATTAGACAGTGTTAAGATGTACATAAATATGCAGAAAAAGGCTCTTATACCAAAATACATATCTGCCTTTTATAAATGCTGTAAGGTTGCATGTTGCAGTGTTACACTGCAACAGAGATTCTGTTTAGAGCTGTTTACAAGTGAATACTACTGCTTGATTACCTTTTCCAGTGTTAATTACAAAGTAAAGAATGTCTCACTGGTTCAGTAGTACATCTCACTGATAGAAGGAAAACAATTGACAACGATAGTGGAAGTAATCTTTCTTTGACCATTTTTAAAATTACAGGCAATGTGATTAGGATCACATGCACATGCCAAACATTTTATGCATCCCATGACCGCATGCTGAGTTAGCTGTTTACAAGCTCCTGTGGCTAAAGATTATTGGCATTTTTAGCAATGAAAGTTAAACATAATAATGAAAGCTGCTTTTAAAAAACTTTTTCAGGAGGACTCCATGAGTGTGGAACTCCCACTAGGTTACCCCAGCCCAGCAACAGTGGACCAAATAGACATCTCGGTCAATGAATTTACAACTGGAATCCCTGTGCTAAGTGGAGATATCAGTGCTCCTGAAGACTTTAATAATTTTGTTTCATCTGAACCTGTGTTCCCTACCAAACCCTCCAAAGCACCATATCAGGACAAATCTCCTCCAGACACAGAAGATATCACTACTGACCACCAAAGTTTCACAGTGCCTTTCAATGCTCTGTTTAGCACTAGTAGTCCTCCACAACCAGAGGATTCCTATTTGCCTCCTCCAGCAGATGATTCTGCTAGCAGTGACTTAATCACCGATGGCTATGGGTTTCTGACAGAGCAGGCTACCATACTGGCAGTTTATACCACGGGTAGCTTTACCCCACCTAATCTCCTGCAAGCCAGAGATGAGAATAGTGAAGCTGAGGAGAAGAATGAACTGACTGATATAACAGAACCACCTTTCAAGGATGCTGACCAAGACAGTTTGTCTGGACAAGGTAAGACATGAAAGATTTTTCTATAAGAAAGAGTAGGAGAGATCCAGTTGTTGTTACACACACAGTCACGTATACGTACAGTAAGCATTCCTTTCAGTTGTGACAGAAATTTTTCTGGACCATCAAAGTTGAAAAAACTGCATTTCTGATGCCCATTTCAGGAAAATCCTAATGTACCTGACTTCAAGGTTGTCAAAGCAAAAAGAAAATCCAACACAACAAGAAATGCCTAAGATAAGGCACACTTTCTACAGGGTCTCACAGTAAAAACTCAAAAAGACAGAGCAAAAAGACAGGTCAGGGGGGAAAAAAATGGAAATCCCAGACTAACACAAAACATTCTGATATTTAAAACATGGAAGGTAAATTACTTCGGGTTCTACAGACAGATCAGGATATAATTTATTCCAAGCAAAGAGTACCATGAGTCAGAAAAGTGTACATACCTACAGGTCTGATGAATGTTAAAAACTTTTTTAAATTTCTGCTTTCAGTGTTTGTTTATTCAGTTTTATCCGTACAGTGGGGTTATTTAGAGGCACACAGATATATAAGAAAAAACATATAATAGATCAAAAAAGTACATACATACATCTGGGTGGAAAAAAAAGTCTGCATAATTTAGCCTTTAAAATGAAAAATACATGATAGACATGTCTCCCACAGTTATCAGAGAAGTGTTGACCCTGCAGAAGAAGAAAGTTCAGGCAAAAATAGTAGGGTCGTCTTTAGGGCATGGGCAAATTAGTCTTTTCCCTGGAAGAGCAAAATGTCAGTCAGGTTGCTGCCTCTGCCACCACCACCAGCAGCTGGGAAAGCCGTGCTAGACAATGTGGACAACTGGTGTGTGGGGGTAACTGGATTGTATGGGGCAGCAGCCTCCACTGGCAAAGCAGCGAGAGCGTGGTTCCTGCTGTTGCCCTGCATCTGTCCCAGCTCTTGTCTGCTCCCTCTCCAGCTCCCCATCCTGGCCTCACCAACTCAGTGTTAGGTCATTAGACTTCAATTTAATTTACATTTCAAAGAAGCCTGTGCTAGCTGTGTGAGCTGCAAGAGGTCACTACAAACACATGGGAGAAATTATTTCTTTGATGAATATTCAGATGTGCTTTGTCTCAGATTTTTGACTCACCCTCTCAAAAGCAGAAAAGCAGAGGGCACCTGAGAACTTCATAGGAATCAGCAGGATTCTCAGAAGTCCACACATAGTCTCTAAGCAATACTAAAAAATCTGCAAAAAACAAACAAAAAACAAATTCAGTGGCAAAATTCCCACATTGGCTTGCACAACCACACTCCGTGCTTCTGGATCCTCAAGAATGTCATCCTTAAAGCTTGTAAGTTTGTTCCCTCCTTCAGGGAAGTCCCCTGCTCCCATAGAAGGCTCTACTCTGTCCCTGTTCCGCCAGCTCCCTCCTTGCTCAGTCGTTGGCCTTTCAGGTCCCACCCTGCATTCCAGAAGTCTCTTGGAGTGAGCATAATGAACCCTCCTCCCCCTTTCAAGATGTTTCTCCTGACCCAACATGACCAGAAACAGCAAGAAGGCACCTTCATCCCTGCTGCCCAACCACATCCTGTAAGGC
Organism: Chionis minor; assembly: GCA_013398295.1. Classification (NCBI taxonomy): domain Eukaryota; kingdom Metazoa; phylum Chordata; class Aves; order Charadriiformes; family Chionidae; genus Chionis; species Chionis minor. The sequence goes on along the minus strand of VZSF01009049.1, from coordinate 283,086 downwards.
AAACAGGCAATGTTTGCATAGCTGATCGGAAATACCTCACTGCGTGGTGATAACGTCCTTCACGATGGACCCACACAGCAGAAATGTGAGAAAGGGGAATGCCCATGTAGCGCACTGTCTATAGTATTGTGCTTTCTGGATCTGGTAAATAACAAGATCTGCATTTTAAAGAGTAAAGAATGCAAAAGCTGCCTCTTGGGATCCTACACTAACCAGCTCTGGACAGGGAAGAGCATAAGATATTCTAGTCATGTTTTTGCAGCTGGTAGTTTATGTACTGAATAGGAACCTCCCGTTTTATAGTCTTACCTTTATACACGGAGTTCTGAAGTGAGAGAAAGGCAAATACTTTTTGATTAGCAGTGACTTATAGATTAGAAAACCACTTCTTAACAAGAATCAATTGTGAAATGTTCCTGAAAATAAACTTTATGATGGAAAGTGTTAAACACAACTATTTTCAAATGCATGCTGAGAAGTCTTGTAGTGCTACTGATAAAAGCGCAACATAGCTGCAAATGACAGTACAGCATACCTTTAAATAATATTCATTATAACTGTGGAAAAGTATTACATTCGCAGGGAGAAAAAAAAGTCATATGCATTTTTTGTTCTACTCACTCTTTGGGTTAGGGATTTGATATTGTAGAACCACATGTCTATTTTGCAATTTGATAAATAGCTGAGAACCCTTGTAGCCTAACAGCTCCCAATGACTGAGAAGAAACATAGAGTGTTTGACTCAGTAAGAATGCAGAGCAACTTATGCTGAAGATACTAGTTCCGTTCTTTTTCTTCAGATAAAAATTTTAAAGGATTTGTTTATTGCAATTTATTATAGTTACTGTCTGGTTGTTTTTCACTGGATGGGAGGAAGGAACAGGAGATGGACCTCTCTCTGGCCCCAAGGTTCAAGCTTGCTTAATTGTTCCCCGGTGACAGTGTGGGACCACAGTTCATTTGACTCTCACACAGGCTCTGATACGTCAGATCAAAATGGGGATTAGAATATGTGTTTCTAAATTATCCTCAGAGACAATACCTTGCATAGTTTAATGCGTTTTAATGTCGTCATGCAAATATCAGAACCAAGGGAAATTTTAGGAAGGGTAATACAAATGGAAAGTTCACCATTTACTAACCCAGATTTCTTCAACACATTTTTCTCATAATTTGAAATTCAGTAAAAAAATACATAAAGATTTTTCTTCTTCCTAAAGCCATTATTGCCAGTGCCCAGAGAACATGAAATTTTTTGCTTAAAGAGGTATGGAACTTCTTTAAGTGTAGGTTTGATCCTGTAAGTATCTGGTACTGACACTTTAAACATATTTGGGTTGGAACCCAAAATAAGGCCCACTATCTTGTTCCTCCTTGTTGAACACAAATTATATCTAAAACAAGCACTAGAATATAAGAATTCCATCATCATCTCTGCAAAAAAAGATTGTTCCCTGTCTAAAAAGAAGGGATGCTGTGTTAGCAGTGACACAAAGCTGTGGATATTATAATTGCTTAAAATATTATAGTACACAAAACATACTGCATGCTTAACAGAAGAGAGAGGTTCAAAGTCTATTTACTCAGTTCAGCTGCTCCTCATGACACTTGTGCTTGAGATCCTTCACCAGCTTCGTTGCTCTTCTCTGGACACGTTCCAGCACCTCAATATCTTTGTTGTAGTGAGGGGCCCAAAACGGAACATAGTATTTGAGGTGGGGCCTCACCAGTGCTGGTGGAGGAGGATGATCACTTCCTTAGTCCTGCTGGCCACACTATTTTTGAAAAAAAACACACAAACTTTTAATTGTTGTTAGTGTGAAACAGCAGGAACTACTTATACAGTGCTGTATAAGGCGGGACAGAGGGTCAGGATTTAAACAGTTGCCTGCAATTCTACTACATTAATCTTCAGCCATTTCCCCATGCTACAATCCAGAAGATGGACCAAATTTTCTTCATCACGTGTCTAGAACTCTAAATTCACTAGTCTTTAACATGAAAGAAATAGCTGGCTAGCAGAAATAACATAGTTTGAGATTCTTTTAGGTCCTCATCAGCTGTATGTTTCACAGATGGAATTTACTGCATTGGTTATCACATGTGTGTAACTACAGGTTGAACATTCCTACAGATTCCTGACCACTGAATGTCTACAAACTACACCAACTATATCAATTGCGCCTACCTGAGGTCACTGAGCAAAACAATAAAAAAAATTATTTCACAGCTCTCAGAAAGATAATCAGACTCAGCCACACACATAAAAATACACGCAGAGTTCTGAATACATCTAGGGAAAGGAGTGTAAAAAACAGGTGAGGGACAAGGAGTCCAGCTAATGAGAGGTGTCCTTTTAAGCCACCTTTTAAGCACAATGGGATTTGTCAGGTTTGGTCAGACAATGGGAGGAATGAGCTGGGAGCAGTTGTTATGCGTCTTTCAGATGGTGCTGTGCTCATTCTGAACAGTGATGCTGTCCATGGGCAGTAAAGAGCAGGTCAGTGAGGATTACACAGCTGTGCTGGCCAAACGATGATAGCAGTTACTCCGCCTCTTGTAGTAGCCCAAAACTACTAGAAAGGTGCTTAGCTGTCTTTTAAGTAAGCCTAACATTTGAATTTCAAATTATGTTTTAAGATTCCTCAGTAGAATTAAGAGAAAAACAAATTTCCAGACCTCTGACTAAGAAGTTCTGAAGTGCCTGGATCAGATGTCATGGGTTAAACATTTGACTACTCAAAGGTTTTTTTCTGCTGTAGTACCTTCAAAATCTAGGTTATTTCCATTTTCCATTTACAACCAGTGCAAAAAATCTGCTTTTTTTTCTACTGTCTGAGATGATACTTGCTCAGTGTTCTCTAGTATTCCTATTTTTCTTATTATTTTTTTTCTGCTCTGGACTCAACTCATCAATATCTCTTCTGTGTGGTTAAATTACTTCTCCCTATTTTGTGGTCTTCCTGTGACTCTATCTTAAACAGTATGGCCATTCAGAAAGGAAGCCACTTGTGTAATGTTGTGTAATGTTGACACATTGTTATTTCGAAAACTGAGCAAATTTCAGCAAACGTATAAACAGCTACAAGAGGTCACGAAGTCAGTAAAAACAATAATGTTACACTTTTACTTCCTAAAAAGTAAAAAGAGTTTTAATTTGTATTTGTTTTAATTGTAGCTACTAACAAATTATATGGTCCAGGTGAATTGTTATCTCAAAATCCTGACCATCATGGAGGAAGCAGTATTTCTGGAGAAGTTATTCCAGAAACATAGAACAAAATAAACCTAGCAGTAAAATACTTCAGCTATCCTGTTGTACTACATCTCAGTCTCACCAGCCTGGATTATCCTCAAACTCTTAAGAGAGACTCTGAGAGAAGAAGACTCTGCAAGGTGTATCACAGAGCTTTTTCTATGAGGAAACAAAACACTGATGAGGAGTAGGTGGTGGTCACATCTCTGTATATGTAACTGATAAGAATCTCATTAATTTTGATAATTGGTCTTATGTTGACACAGCCTTGTTGTGAGTGATCCCCTTTGATATCTCCCTCCTGCCCAACAGTTAATTCAGTTGTGCACTCCTCACTCACTACTGTTGCTAAGCAATCTCTAGAAAAACTCAGTTTTCTGGATGTTTGGGGATTCTTTCTGCCTCTGCTTCACTCCAAGTTACCTAAGCACCATCTGTGCTTAGTATAGCTTTCAATTTGGCATCACCAGCATGGTCATGGAAAAGAAAACTCTATTGCTTCTTTCAAGAACCACTCTGGATGTTCCCAGGATTGGAATTCACCCATTCTTTGTGCCAGGAATGCTCACCGTTTTTTTCACATCGATGGTAATCTAGGGTAAGAACTCCTCTGTTTCCTTTTATGTTTTCCTGTTTTTCTTATGTTTCTTTGATCATAAACTGACAGGCTTTTGTCAACATTCTCTCCCATCAGGTCCTCTCTGTGCCCTTTCAGTCACTTGCTGCTTCAGATGTGCAAAGAGTGCTTCTCATGGAGGTGCTACTTCAGTCTGATGCTTGGAGAAGTAAACAGGTGGGTCTAGCTACGTCATTTTCTCAAGCATTATGTAGGATATTGATTAGCCTAAAAGTTATCTGTGAATTGAAGATGAAGCTGAATGCCAAAGTTTCAGCAGGCCATATTAGATACATCAGATTTAAGAAAAATTTCATAGTATGTTCACTGTTGAGTTAGTTAGAATTGCATAATTGGAGTACTACAGGTATCCTAAAGAGTCCTAAAGATATTACAGTGTCAAATTAGCATATGGCCAAAATTTAATGATCATTTGCTGCTCAGCTGTCTCTGTTCTGAGAACAGCAGGAACAACCTGAATACAACAAAACTCGTATCTCATCTTCAAAACATACTTAAAAATGCTAAAATGAAATGACTGATCCAAGCAAGAAGGTATGAGAGAAATGGAGTACAATCTGTTTTCCTGATGTAACACATCACTTATTTAAATTATTAAGCTAGCCAATCGCTTCAGTTCAGTTTTACTTTAAATTTAAGCTTTGCTTCCTTCAAATATGGTTTCTTATCTGTGCCCGCCCAAATACAAATGCACATTAACCAAAACAAGTGAAACTTTAATTTTTACGCAACTGGTAATTACAATGACTCATTGAAATTACTGTGTGAAGTACAGAAAACAACTTCTATTTCTGCTAAGAAAATTTGCTTATCCAGAGGCAAATCTTTTGATCTGCATGTATGAAAAAATGTGACGCCTTATTCTCTGCCTTTGTAGACAGCAGGAAGATATACCTCAATGCTCTGCCACTTGTTCACTCATACTTTTTACTCTTAAATCTTTTCTCCAGACACAGGCACATGTTGCTATCCCATTGTTTCCACAGGTGCACACCTGCACCAGATGCTCATATCCCGCACACATGCTTGGGGTTTCTCCCTCACAGAGTCTTCACTGTTGCTAGTAAACTCCATTGCTCCTGCAGCTAAGTCTCATGTACCTCACATGCTCCCTTTTGGGCTCTCAAAGCTAACTATCCTTCACTACCTCTGTTTTCCAAATCCTATCACTTCTATAATTAGCGTTGCCCTGACAATGTTCTTCTTTCATGTTCATTGCTATTTCACTCCAAACACCCTCCAAATTAAAATCAGCCCACTAGTCAAAACTTAAGCTGCTCATTGGTTGGAAGTAACCCTCCACTACGAGTGAGACATGACATATGTAATACAGGCTTTCATACATTCCAGTCTCAGATCACCTCTTGTGTTAAAACCAATCCATGATCACCTTTCTGCTTGTGTGCAGAAACAAGATTTAAAGCTGAAAAACAACATACTGATTTCCTCAATAAAATTCTTTTAAAACCTGTGACTAATCAGTAGCAAAATTACAAAAATATTGTAAAACAGATAATAGAGATTTTTAGAATGAAGGTGTAAGATTACTCTTTCTCAGGTTATAAATGAATGAAGCCAATGAAGTTTACATGTCATATAGTCCAATTGGAGCAAATATCAGGTGAAGTGGCACTGCTGAGACTAACATGGCCTAAATAATGCATTCCCTTCACTCATTAAAAATCCTTGGTCTTGCCGGCTTTGAGAAATAACCTGTTATGATCAAATAGTATAAACATTTTGATATTCTAAAATAATTACAGTCCCCTCTTCAGAGGATTCAGTATTCTTCCAGCCTAAGATCGTTCATTTGAGCTCAGCCTGGCATTTTTAATAGTGTATTCCCTGTTAGGGGATAATTCATGCCTCCTGCCCTAGACAAGTATAGGCAAGTTGCAACTTGTGTGCTCTGAATCACGTTTGTGGATGTGCACTAGCTTCAGACAGAGTTTGGCCTTCCAACTTCAAATCTCTCAGTCATACCTGAGATGCCTCACATAGATGGCACTGATGCTAATATCAACTTAAGCTGCATGTTCTTCAATTTGAAAGATGCCATAGTATTTAAAACAGACAAAAAGACATAAAAATCTTAAATGGAGGCAAATTTGCAATAATGTTTATATTAAATATAATGGCTTTTATGTTTGTGAAAAATCTAGAATGTGCAAAACTCCTGCAGGATGGATCTCCTATACTTGTACACTGCAGTTTAAAGAAAAAGAAAGGAAAAAAAATTCTGACTTCTGGGTGAAGATAGCAGCATTTTTTCCATTGTAAGAATACATTTCTTACATTTCCATGTAAGAATACATTCTTAAATTGCTTTCTCAGTGCAACTTTATAGATAAGTGTATAGAGGAAAGGACTAAATACAATTTCAAGCAAAAATAGCCAGGTGTAAGTTAGAAGGAGTCAGAAGTTTCACTTTTATTGGGTAGAATGTTAAGATCATTATGTGCATCAGTAAGAGCATGATTAAACCAAGCTTGGACGCAAACAAATTAGTTTCTTGTTCTTTTTATTGCATTTACATGTTTAGATTTCTTTTTCATTCTTCCCCAGTTGGTGGATTTTTTTTAATTAAGATATTATAGGAGACAATACTTGTAGAATAATGGTGCCAATAATAGATAATTGAGTTTGTAGTCAAAATTTTACATTCGGACGAATATTCCTTTAATAACGATCTTTATTGCCATGCAATTTGGAATGATGAGCTTTCAAGCAGAGTGGGAGGAAAGTATTCTTGGCATAGCAAAACCTGCCATGGGTTGACTGAGAAACCATGTCCCTGCCCATGGCAGGAACTAGGTGACCTTTAAGGTGCCTTCCAACCCAAACCATGCTATGATTCTATGATTATTCATGAATGACATCTTCATACCTGAGAATTTCAGTTCCCAAGCAATACCTTTCAATAGAGTTTTGATTTGTCTTTCTAGAGATCGGAAAGAATGAGGTTGAAAAAATACTGCAACAATGATACATTTCAGTCCTTTCCTATAAATGTATACATAGTCTAGAGCAGTCGCTGAAGACCTGGCTAAACTTGTCTTAGATCATTAAGTTCCATACTCATTTTTATTAAATATCTTATTCCTCATTTCAGAACTGAGCATTAGCTGCCACTCTAAATTGAAACAGTATAAATCTAACTTGTGCTGAGCAATTCTTGAAGAACATCAGAATATCCCTACATGATACTGCAAAGCTCCAACAAAGATAAAAGCAGTGTGGCTTTAGGAGCATGTGTGGCTTTAGGAGCATGTGTGCCTGAGAGCATAAGGACAGACAACTTTGTTGGCAATACATGGCAGGGCAGAAGAGAATACAAAAAAAATATATTCTTCCTCTTCTGCTGGGAAGTGCTAATGGGAAAGTATCGGTTTCTCTTTGTCCAGGCACATCTATTACAATCCAGTTTTGTCCTCTTTTAATGAAAATTTCTCTTTAAACTATTGTAAGGTTAGTACTAGTTATACGTAGTATTTCTTTCATGTGGAGGGAGCAGGGTATTTTATAGACAGCTAACTAGTTATTTTTTCCGTGTTTTAGTTGCCCATTATATCTGTAAGTTGTATATCAGTGACTATTTTGTTACAGCAATAAATAATGTTTCATCTTTGTATTATCACTGCTACCCAACAAGAGTTAAGAAGAGTTAATTGCAATCCATTTATCTTAATTCAAATGTTTTACATGATAACAATCCCAAATATATATTTAAATGTCATTTTTTGAGACACTGGCATATGTCTTAAGACCTCTGCAACCCAGTGTTACATTAAGGTCTCTTAGGGAATTTCAAAGCAAACATACTGTGCTAGTTATTGCTGGTTTTAACATTTAAACTGCCAGCTCCCTAACAACAGCGCGCTGGCTATTAGGAGCTGCTCAGATTCAGAATCCAACCATGATGGATGGATTTAATAAGCCAAGTCAGCGCTAAGGCATGTGGTCCACAGTCGTTATCAATATCACTAAAACTGAAATGTATTTTTACAATGCAACATAATGTAAAACAAGCAGGATCTTCCCAGTTAAGTATCTCCTTCCATCTCTCTCACAGAGTCACTTGCTCCATTTCAAAACTGTGAGGAAAATCAGATTACCTACATCCAAGACAAAACAGTTTAGAAGAATAAAATACTCATTCTGTGATTTCCATTCCATTAGTTCCATGGCTTTCACATACAAGTGACTATATAGTATGAAAAAAAGTGTATTTGGTGTTTTAATTTTTCTTGGCAAGTCTTAAGTGCTCATCTGATGACAAGATTTTAAGACAGTCATGGGTTTTAACTTTCTAATTTCATGTTTGTCTTTTCTGTTTTTAGGTCCTTGGGTCAACACATTACTTGAATGTAAAACGTGTGACTTCTATTTTGTTTTTACCATTTTGCAAACTAATAAACTTCAATACCACAAAATTGTCTGATGGTTCCATCACCTACAAAAGTTTACTCTTATTTTTTAACTTTCACACAGCTGAGAAAAATAGAGAAAGCAGGCAGGGATTTGGAGTGTACTTTCAATTCTGAAGGATAGGTATTGTAATCTGTCAGATTTTGTGTCTAATCATTCTAAAGTAAAATAAATCAAAAATAGTATTCTAGCTTCTCCATTTGGGGAGCTCCAGAATTGTTACAGTGGCATGCAGGAGTATTTGCAACATTTAGATGAATGCTTCTTTATGTTCCCAGATGTATGTAAACCTTTAGGTTATTTTCATACAGACTTTGTTATTTAAAACTCATTAAATACATTTTTTAAATTTAATTGTAGACCAGTCAACAATGGGCGTAAGGGAATAAGACTCCTCCTGAAGCTATGGTGTAAAGTGAGATGTTTCTTATTCAGGTTTGATACCACTCCTTTGTAGAAGTGTATTCATATTTGCAAATTCACTGCTGCTCAGTTTTGCTTCTCTATTTAATTCATTTATGTGAACACCAATTAAGTCCAGACTTCTCAATTTAGCATGGTATCTTACTCATTTAAGATATACTTTAATATGATTTTACGATGGTAGCAAATAGTGCAGAACTTCAATACAAAATAGCTTACAGTAAATAATAGTCACAGTAGCCTCTGGCATTTTTAACATGTTTTTGCTGTAAATGTATGTACCAATTCCCCTACTTCTCGAGAGCCTTCTCAGTTGATTCATTTCTTTAGTGAGGACTTTAATCAGAAAACTGACTTTTAGGGTGCTTGAGCACTAGATCGTCATTTTATCTGGCAATCTCAGTAGCAGATGAGGTAAAGGTTCTGTAAATGGTAAAAGTGACTTGTCATGTTATGGAAATAGCCTACCATTGACCTACTGCCCATACAAAGTATCTAATTGTATACTTGTCTGTTCAGTATTCTTATAAAATGAAGGAATACTGCCTTAACTTTTTAATCCCTTTATTACAAGTGTGAAAACTGTTAACTGACTAAAGCAATTAATATGGAAATACTGACTTTTCTTCTGCTGTAGTCAGAAGACCATTGAGGTAAATGGACATTTCTTCATCTTGTCGAGTCTTAACTTAGAGAGGCAGAAGAGTCACTGCAACCAGGTGCAGCAGCTTTTGAAGCCAGTGGAGCCATTGTAGTAGGATGATGGTTCAGGCCTGGGTTTAACAGATTATCACCGACGTCTCTCCAGTCTCTTTTCCGCAGATACTTCCATTGCACATTTTCAGTGCAGAATGAGGTCAGACATCGCTACGCAGAGCTTTGGGGATTCTCTAAACACCAACCATGCCTGTACTGTTCAAAGTACTTACATGTTTCTGAAATGCTTAATCCTTTAGAACTACTGAAACATGAGAATGCCAAAGACAGTCATTAAAATTTAACAGTCAAGTCTCTCAGTATATGAATTTGACACAGGTCTAAAAGTAAGCTTGCCCAAATTGTATACCTATTGTATTTCCACCTGTTGTACTTAAATGACTACTCTGAAGCTGAAAAAGTTAAACAAAATCAAATATCAAATGTATTTATTGCACTATTCCAGAGCTTTACAGAAATAAGCTTATCCAAAAAACACATAAAAAGCTTTAAGGAGAAAACCATTAGCAGATAGCTAATTGAAGTAAAGAAAGTCCTTAATAAAACAGGAAATGGCAAGCTGAATTACTATTTTTCAGCTATGCACTGGCCAAAGCATGTGAAAATGATAATCAAAGTAAAAATGAATTTGTAATCGCAAAAGAAACTGATATTTCAGAGGGCTCTTACAGGTAGAGTGACCAAACATGAAATTGCTCAAGGCAGATGTGACTCTGTTTTGCTACTGACTGACCTCCGTGAAGGCTAGGGGAGCTTGCATTTTCCAAGGAGAGATGGATCAATGAAAATAGTAACCCTGAGACATTCCGTAAAGGGATTTCTTTCTCTGTACTGGAACCTTTGTGTGAGTTGAGTAACACCAGGTAATTTACATCAGTTAAAAGCTTATGGTAGTCAGACTGTTGTGATCTGCATCATTCTGCTTCTCTCAGGCAGAATTAGCTGCAGTGAGGAAGAGGATTGCAGGGGAGTAAAAGTAGCCAGGGCTTGGCTTTGTTCTTAATAATTTACTCTAAATCTTTATGCATCTTTGAGGAATAAGTGAAAAGTTCTTCGTTTTTTATTTCTTCAGTCATTGCAGAAGTATATGATATTACTGACCTCCAAAAAAGGAATCATGGTAAAAATCCCAAAGTGAAATGAGGACCATGTCATAACTCTGTTTGGGAGCAAACGTCCCAAATCAAACACAGAGTCTGTTGCCGAATTACTCTTCTAAGCATGAAAGTCAGTAAAACAGGATTGTCCAGGTTGTCCAGTCATTACCAAATAGAAAGTGAGTCTTGATGCCCGCGTGTGGAGCCCAGCTAAAGAAGTGTTCTTGGAAGATTCTTTCATAATGAACATAGACAAGATTAGTAAGCTGTACTTGCTCGACAACCTAAATTCTGTGGTGTTTTAGCTATGCAGGCCTTGATTTTGCAAATTTTACATTACCTCCTTAGTTTTCAAATTGTTAGGTAGAACTGAATTGTTGTGAGAATAATGAAAGATCATCAGTACTAAGCAGTATTGCATTATGACAGAAAATACTCCTCTTGTGACCTCATGTCAGAATGACGTTTATTTGCATCTTTGGTGGTGAGAACATGATGACAAAGCACAGCTTCAAGCTATGAAAATTTTCAGAATAATCTCAAGGCTTCTTATATAAGTTACACAGAGCACTAGGTAGTAGTGGAGCTAGAGCTGCAGCTATCAGGCTGTTCTGTGAAAAATGAGGCTACTCAAAAAGTTTCAGTGAGGATGTTGAGGAAAAAAGGTCAAGAGATCCAAGAATTTTTAGGACTGGAGGTGAAGAAGAGATGGATTTCACCTCCAGTGAAGTGACATTCACTGGAGTCAGTGGAGAAGTTCTGTTGTTTTCACTGGACACTGAACCAGGCTTCTTGGAGAGCTCATATAGACAGACAAAATGACAGCCATAGATCATTCTGGCCTTTCTGGCTCAGCCTTACAGTTAAAAAGACAAGCTTAACCAGTAATTATGTGCTGTGAGACATTTGTTGTGACAGGTTAGGTTAATGATCCTCTTCCCTTAATTCTCTTAATCCTCGTCTTACTTGTGCCCTAGTTAAAAATAAAGGACCTCAAACACAAATTCGGCACTTTCTCTATTTGTACACAACAGTCCTGCGTGCAAGCATTTCATGGCATTTCAGGCACCACCAAAATATGCAAGTTTGAATCTAGCTACTTGCTGTACCAGTCCATCTTGTATTTGTATCAGCAGAGCTGCTCATAAGGAGATTCTTACCCTGCATTATGGACTGATCTCTTAAGTGCACATTTTTTCCTTCATTAGCTATTTTCTTCTGCCAGCATGTACACAAATATATACATATACATTGCAATACTGTAACTTCCATATACAGAACAATATCTGTCAGTGGACTTGGAAAATTTGTCTATTACCAATAGGAAATGTCAGTGCTTATTAAGCTCATGAATTAAATGAAATGCCAGGACCTCTTAATGTATAACCTTCTGGGCCTGCTTATTAATGCAAACCCACTAGAAAAATGTCTCATGACAATTTGACCTTTCCCAAACAATAATTCCTTATTCATGGTCAATTAGGAGGGTTTTCCTCATTTAAAAAAAATATAAGAGGACCAACTAATTAGATACCTAAAATAAAGTTGTTGAAATGGCAGTTAATTTTTCCTGGTAAGTCAAACCTATGTATTTTACTCCCTCAGCTGGGAATAAATGCCTGCATGCAGCACTCTTTTTGCAAAGATTTAATATAGCGATGCACGCAGGAAATTGCCTCTTAATTTAGTGTTTACACATCTTTGCCAACAGCCGTTTAATTTTAGATATAAAACTCTCTTCAGTATAATATTGTCCTGCCTTGTCATAGTAATACAAAAAAACATCTGGAGAATTCAGTGAACATCTTTGTGGGAGGGTAAGTGGTGGCTGAGAGTCGGAGTTGAGTATTTTTATTGCTAACAGTAGTTTTTGATTCCTTGCCATTGTTTAACCTTCGATATGGTTGCTCTGGGGGTATATTTGAGTTCAGCATCTTATTTCGTGCTCTCTGTGGGTTTCCTATACCTGAATGATAGTGTTGTAGACCAAACAGTATGCTGAAATGAAATATTCTGAGATTAATAATGTCTAAATCTTCAGTGTTTGTACTTTTAGATGTTTCATAAAATTATTGCCTGTGTTTTCTCTAGCCTTCTGCTGTAAAAATCTCATCTACAGGGCAAACTGGGTGAGGTTTTACAAATAATTTATGCTGAAGCAGTTTAAGTGTATTTTGTGTTCCATTCCAAAATTTTATATATATGCATATATATACATGCGCATATAGAATCACAGAATCAGAGAATAGTTTGGGTTGGAAGGGGCCTTTAAAGATCATCTAGCCTAAACCCCCCGCAATAAGCAGGGGCACCTTCAACTAGAACTGCTTGCTCAGAGCCTCATCCAATGTGACCTTGAATGTTTCCAGGGATGGGTCTTACACAGCCTCTCTGGGCAACCTGTGACAGTGTTCCGCCACCGTCATCATAAAAAATTTCTTCCTTATATCTAGTCTGAAAACACATATATATATATATTGGTTTTATATATAAACAAAACATTTTAAATGCAAAGGTTTGGGGGTTTTTTTCATTCCAAACGTCTAGGTCTGCTTTGTTTTATCCATAGTTTTTAACTTCTTAGGATTGATTTTTATCAAAGTCTCACGTAGGCAGTGGAAAAGCTTGGCAAAACCGGTTGCAAATCATTTTACTGCAGATTTCAACATGTCACTTGTGTAGGCATGTCTCGCAGCAGCAAGGTGACACGTGCTACACAAAGTGCAACCAACGGAAAGGGTCAGTGACCCCTGGGTTGGGGACTGGTGCTGTGCTTCATTAAGTGCTCAGCAGCCTTTTAGGTGAGCCCGTTTCCTTTCACGTTGCCGGGGACCAACACCACCTCTGTGGTCAGTCAGTGGCTGTCTCAGCTGAGGAGACAGTGGCTGATAAGAATTGGCAGCTTATGAAAACAGGTGATACGTGCACGGAGATCATCTTGGTATGCCCTCGAGGCCTTTTAAGTTACTTTGCTTGTAATAAGAGGATGTCAGAAGATCTTTATAGTCTATGTGTAGACTATATTTATACATATATATATACACACACGGATACTCAGCTATATGCCAAGTGTATAATACATAAATGTGGTTATTCTGCTTCAAACCTGCTGCAATTTCAAAGCCATTTCAGTACTTCTTTCTCCTGTAGTCACCTCTTTCTAAATTATAATCTGCCTAACAAATACTACCACTGCAGCTCGAGTGTATGCTGTCCTGCTGAGAGAAGGTTGCTCTGCGGAGCTGCAGGTTCATCCCATCAGTAGATCATCCTGCATTAACGCCTCAAGTACTAATGCCAAGAAATCTGTTCTGAGTTCCCTTAACTAATAAGTGACTCTCACTGCTTATCAGTGTAACAAGTAACAGCAAGAGCTTTGTAAATAGAGAACATCACTAGGCTTTGTTTTTTTCTAATCTATCCGTATCCTTGATTACACAAGAAACACGAGGACGTGACAAAAGCATCTCAGGTTCTCAATGAAGTATTAGACTTCTCTGGTTCAGCATTTGGTGTTGCGTTGCGGCATGCACAATCCCGGGTTCCATACAGTGCTTTGCTACTCTCTTTTGGCTGCTTTCTGGGACTGGAGGGACTAGGGCTGTAGCTTTTGTATTATACTGTCAGCAGTGCAAATTACACATCACAACAAATGAAAGGAGACTGCACAACTGTGCTGGCTTAAATGGAATTTGCTGCACCCACTTCACGGTCCTGTTGTGCTTCCAGATCACCACAGTCTGGCACTTGCTGTAAAAGGAGAATGCAGCGCTTGGTTGTCTTCTGCATCCCATCCAACATAGGTGTTTCATAACAGCGGTGTGCCTCTGCCTTTTCCAGAATCACCAGTGCTCCAAACTTGCTTGTTATTTTGTACATGTTGCTCCTGAACAGCCACTGGGGAGGTGGGAGGGAGGTGGGAGGAGCTCATCATGTGAAAGGTAAAGAACTAGTTTATAATCTGGCAGAAAGCTTTTCCCCTAAGGGAACTCCTGATCCTCAGGGCACTCCTGATCTTCAGGGCAAATCCAAATATCCTCATCTCACTCGCTCAGGTTTTACGCTGCCACAGTTCCATTGATTTCAGTGAGTTCACTGGTGATACAAATGGGATTAGAACTCAGCCCCAAATATCAAACCAAATATAGTCCCCATAGTGGGAATTTTGGGCATCTGAAGCATTCTGGTTTCCAAATACTCTGCTAGTTAAAATGAAGCGCTTGGAGCAGATGTTTTCATGCATGCAGATGAAGGCAACAAAATTGACTATAAAATATTGCCTTATCCGATATAGGAAAAGCATACTAAATATTGACAGATATGAGTGAACTTCAATAACTTGCCAGCAGCCAGCTAGTGTTAAGGGCAAAATAAGCCCTCCCTGTGGCATGCCACGGCTTTGCAGTCACCTCCCCTGGTCTCTGGAAAACCTTGGCAGCACCCAGCTCCTGATTTTTTCCAATGTGCCAAAGCATAATAAAATGCTTGTCCATCATCATCAGCTGTCCAGGACAGTTTGGGAACTGTCTTTGATGACTGCTCTACTTCGAGCTGTAACAGGGGAATCCTGCAAGAAGATGTAACCGTAGGTAATGACCTGGTCTTCAAAAGAGGGAGAGCATCTTGCAAGTTGCCTTACAAACTTGCAATATTTTCTGCATCCAGAAAGCAGCAAATGTGGAAGATGTCCCTTCCCTGATTACCCCGTCAGAGCAGTCCACATCTCCTTGTTTCTAGAATGCTTTTTCTGTAGCTACAAGAACATGCACTGCTGCTGTGATAAACTCTGCTCTAGCAAGAATTCTTCTAATATTCTTCAGCACCTTGCTGAAATACAGTGTTAGCATCTGTTACTCAATCCTGTTAAAAACAGTCTTAAAATACACTGTGCTTTTAGGCGGGTTTATTTGTAACGGAATAACATTTGCACTAGTTACTGATGTAGTGACTGCATAAATATAAGCAGATGCAGTAATGATCCTTCCAGGGTGCTTGATCTGAGGAGTTTTGCTTCAGAGTATCCAGGTTATTTTTGGAAATTGTTTCTAGAAGTTCACTTCCCTGCAGAATGGATTAAAAAAAAAAATCTAATTCTTCCCTTAGCCAAGGCATGCAAAGCACTTGTAATAAATGGAAGACCTTAGAACTGAGAGTGGGAGAAGGAAGACTCCAGTACCACCATTTAACTCCGGAGTAAAACTCACTGACCCTTCACCAGAGCCAGAACCACACTGCCCTGCTGGTAATGTCAAACTACGACACAACAGAAAGTGTTTCCCTTTTTCAAAAAACTTTATGAGTCTTTATCAGGCCAATACTTAGAATCATAGAATCATTTTTCTTGGAAAAGACCTTTAAGATCAAGACCTTTAAGCTGCACCATTAACCTAGCACTGCCAAGCTCATCACTAAACCGTGTTCCTAAGCGCCACATCTACACATATTTTAAATACCTCCAGAGATGATGATTCAACCACTTCCCTGCACAGCCTGTTCCAATGCTTAATAACCCTTTCCATGAAGAAATTTTTCCTAATAGCCAATCTAAATCTCCCCTGGCACAACTCAAGGCCATTGCCTCTTGTCCTATTGCTTGTTAATGGGGAGAAGAGACCAAGCCCCACCACTCTACAACCTCCTTTCAGGAGGCTGTAGAGAGCAAGAAGGTCTCCCCTAAGCCTCCTTTTCTCCAGACTAAACAACCCGAGTTCTCTCAGCCACTCCTCATGAGACTTGTGCTCCAGACCCCTCACCAGCTTTGTTGTTGCCCTTCTCTGGACACGCTCCAGCACCTCAATGTCTTACTTGTAGTGAAGGGCCCAAAACTAAACACAGTGTTCAAGTTGGGTCCTCACCAGAGCCAAGTACAGGGAGACGATCACTTCCCTAGTCTTGCTCACCACACCATTCCTGACACAGGCCAGGATGCTATTGGTCTTTTTGGCCACCTGAGCACACTTGAGCTTCTTGAGCACTTCAGAGAAATCCGTGAACCTCAATAACGCTACAAGGAGCTGAAGGGATTGATTTAGATAACAGAAACTATGTAAGGGGGAAATCAGGCATAAATTTGTTGTGTATGTTCTGAAGTCAACAGAAAAATATAGGCACTTCAAATAATTCAGCTTATGTTTGGATGGTTTTCTTCAAGTGAGATAAATATTCCTCTATTGACTAAGAAGGGATCAAAGACAACTGGCTTAAAGGATGCATCTCACTTTTAAATGTCTCCTAGAAGTGAGATCAATACCACGCAGAGGCATATTCTTAAACCTCCTGAGGAGTTTGAAGCAGAACCAAAAAGCAAATCTAGCTCTCTGTCACAACTTACTCCAACAGCTTAACCACTGATGAGTCTATTCTGTGTTTTACTTATTTTACTAGTATTGATACTATTTATTTTTAATCTATAAATTTTATATATTTTATATTGTATTGTTTATTATTTTTATATTATTAACTTATTTTATTAGCATGTGTTTTATTTTTCTCTTTACACCACTATCACTGAATCACCATATATATACAGCAACATACAGAACAAAAGAAATGATAAAGGGGGAAAAAGTATCTAGCAGCTCTTAACATAAGTTCATGCAAAGTAGTAACCAGATGGGAGAATATTTGTTTCAAGCATCTAATTCTAGCAAAATCACATACTGTGCCTTAGAGCAATTCTTTGCTGTTTTGAGAAATATGATCAGCTTAGCAGAACGAGGCTATATATGGCTATATAGAAAATAATACACATTAGACCAAGGCATTGTATCTGCAGGGAGGAAGCGAAGAGCTAGTACATGCTGTTAAATTAATGGTGTCAAGAAAATCGCCAGCTATCTTGTATTAAGCTTTTCTTTGTTGAAAATGTACGTTTGTTCCTAGAAACAGCAACACGATAGGCAGAAAAATTGGCCTCATTTGTTGAGAAGCAAGGAAATGGAAAGGGACACAAAGAACATCCATGGGCAACTCCTATGCCATAAACAGGATAGTTGCCACCTCCTTCAGTCGAGGTTATTCTCAATGCAAAAGTTTGCTCTCCCTTAGTGCCTTCAGTGGCCACTGGGAGGAAATTAGTATATAGGGAATGGAGGAGTTCATCAACTGCAGAAAAACTTCTTTCCTATCAGCTGATAAGTGATTTTGCCTACAGGAGACTGCTAAAAGTCCCTTGTGAAGAGCCCACATAAGTATATCACTGGAAAAGGACAAAGTTGTCAGCATGGGTAGAAGTCTGTTGCTTGGAGGCCGCAGTTTCTGTGAAGTCATTGTGGCCAGGTAGCTGCAAGCCAAATTCAGAGTTTCATTCATCACGCGTTAGATTTGGATTTCAGCTACGGCTATCATACATCCTAGATTCACACCAAACCCCAGTGGGGACCTCATAAAAGTTCTGTGTCTGGATCAAATGGCTGCTTCAGGTGCGGCAGGTGATTTCTTATGGTTTGAATTTGTTTTCGCTGGTGCTGTTGTCTTTTAGGTAAATCAACACAGTTTGCATCTGAAGAGGCTGTACTGATTTTCTTAACTACACTTTATGATTTCTGCTTTAACCTCTGGCAGAAGGGAACAGAATGACTCTAGCAGACAGCTCAAAACTGCAGTCTACCCTTTCAGTCAGTACAAACTGACAGTGTGATTACGTACCTTCAAAACAAGAACGCGCTTTGGAATGGCTCAGGAAATATTTACCAAGTCTAATTATTATTTAAGCACAGCACACAGAAATCTCATCGCTCAAACATGTGGATGAGGTGTTTTATTCCAGTAGTCCTTCCTTGGTGATGGAAATAACATTTGCATGTTTAGACAGCATTAACGCTTGTTTTTAACAATGCTTCAGTGGAAATACAATATATGTGTTGTTTCCATACTTGATGCTTGTTATGCTTCTTTCTAAAGTAGCTATTTGTTTTTCCCCTGTTTTTCTGCAGCAGTTAAGATCATGGATGAACCAGAATCATCAGGCGATGATGTTTTAGTTACAGCCAGCACTTACGAAATGTTGCCTTTCTTTATTGGTTCGAGTCATCTCTCTACCACGCAGCCCGGAGCTGTTGTTACAGATGTGCTGCCATCACACCAGCCAGCACCGCTGCCTGCGGCAACCAGCCCATCCTACGGCCACTCTCAGATCATCGAACAGTCCCTCGAAGTACCAGGTTCCTCGGTGCCCGCATCCCAGAGCGTTCCTCCTGATGGCACCGGGACGGGAGTGCAGGATATCGCTGCCGAGTTAGATCCCGTTGGTGTCGTGAGCACAGCAGCACTGGACGAAGCGGAGCATGGCAGTGGTTATATCTCAGTGCTGACAACTGAGCCTGCAGAAGCCACCCCAGCTCCTACGCTTAAGTATGTAACTACCAGCTCCATGACAACCGCAGCCAAAGGCAAAGAGCTAGTGGTTTTCTTCAGCCTGAGGGTAACCAACATGCACTTTTCTGATGACCTCTTCAATAGGAGTTCGACAGAATACAAAGCACTAGAACAACAGTTCATGCAATTGGTGGGTGAAAAATCAACTTGAACAACATACGCAATAGTCAGACGCAGTTAAAAGAGCTACACTGAAGAGCACAGTATTTTAACGATATCAGACCGTACCACAATTCGGTCCGATAAACTGTATTTTTAAAGGATCCATAAGCCTGGAATGCTGTCAGGGTATGGAGAAAGATTTTATGAAGTCAGCGATGAAAGTTTTTACTTGTTCAAGAGACTCCAGATATATGCCTGGCATGTAATTTATTTGGCTTTTTCTTAGATTCACGTCAGCAGTATAGCAGTGCTGATTACATCTAAGGCTTGTGTCTACATGCTGGATTTAAAAATAGGCTTTTTAAAATATATCATAGCTTAGCAGGGGGAATGTGATTAGATATGGATTTTCTCTATGGGTACAATAGGGCAGCAGGTCAGCTCAGCAACATGCCTATTATGCTGTGCCCTAACCTGCCTGGATTGAATGTTTGAAAATAATTAAAGCTGGCTTTTGAGTGAGGTGATTTTTTTTTTCTTCCAGATGAATAAACTCCCCAACTGCTGTGCATTTCATTACAGGGAAAATTGCTGCCCATCCATCTCAATACATTATTGAGAAAGATGCAAAAGTCCAGAAGAAGATAGTGCTAAACAGAAAAGTGAATTTGGTGGTGGAGTTTAACGTTTGCATTAAATTCAGAGAAATAAGTGTGCAATACGTGTACTTGGTAATGAAAAGTGACTGTAAGAGAAATTAATACCAGGCAGACATGGACAGTAAGTTAAAATAAAGGCAACTTTCTGTTTTGCAGCTACTTCCATACCTTCAGTCCAACCTCACAGGTTTTAAGCACCTGGAAATACTTAACTTCAGGAATGGAAGCGTGATTGTGAACAGCAAAATGAAATTTGCCCGGACAGTGCCATACAATATCACAGAAGCAGTACACTGCGTTTTGGAAGATTTCTGTGACGCTGCAGCCCAGCGCCTCAATTTGGAGATTGACAGCTATTCCCTAGATATTGAGCCAGGTAAGATTGCATTAATAATGTATGCACAAAACCAAAACCCAGCAGATAATCTTTTCCAGATTGTTACGGCTTCAGAAGGATTACGGTTTTGGAAATAACAATATTAGCAATAACCTCCCAGTGATCAGGAGTAATAAGAAAACCCAAGATATTACAGATTCAACTATCTGCAGACATATTTTCATACTATAATGAAATGCTGGGTGGAGGCGTTGTTCCGTGCATGTACACCAACTGCTTTCCAGAGCAAACTACAGGGAGCTAAAAGCTCTCTAGAATAAGGGCTGGGTGAAGACAGGCACAAAGAATGCTCATGTGCAGTTTACAGGAGTGACTTATGCAGACTTTGCATATCATAGAATGGTTTAGGTTGGAAGGGACCTTGCAGATCGTCGAGTTCCAACCCCCCTGCCATGGGCAGGGACACCTCCCACTAGACCAGGTTGCCCAAGGCCACATCCAACCTGGCCTTCAACACCTCCAGGGACGGGGCCTCAACAGCCTCTCTGGGCAACCTGTTCCAGTGCCTCACCACCCTCAAAGTAAAAAATTTCTTCCTAATGTTTAATCTAAACCTGCCCTCTTCCAGTTATGAGTACATAAACATCATTTCTGATTATTTTTGCAATGTTGCAAGCAAACCATAGTTTCAGGCATCATTAAAACTATTTTTAAAGGACTACAGAGTACAAGACAGGAGACAACTTCTAAGAATAATTGGATTCTACAGGTACTCACTCACATACAGCATTACTATATGTAGCACTCCATAGATTTGTAATTCCAGCATCCCTTCTGATGTAATAAATTTTTAATACGTCTGTGAGTCTGTAGTCTTTGTTAAATAGTAGAAAGTCAGTAACAGCATATCTAGACACTACTGTGATGTTGGAAGGTCCACTGGCATGGAGAAGAAAGATACCAATGCCTTAGCATGCAGATGCCTTAAGCAGTTCTGGTTAAGCTGTCTTGTTACGTACAGATCTCTGACAATTCCGGAACAAAAATCCATTTACAATTCTTGCAGGCAGTTTCTAATCGTCATGTTATGTATCTCCTTGTGGCCACTAAGAGCATAGGTTGCGTGGGGTGAAGAAAGTTAGCAGAATCCCTGTGGTCACACTTCCAAATACTGCCATGAAAAACTGATGTTTTGCTGAATAAAGTATTAAATGAGTTCACTAGAAAGACTGAACTTCGGGTTACCACATGTTTTCTGCTTTGGTAGAAAATCTTCATTAAATACAAATGAGAAAGTTGCTCAAATGCAAACACAGAAAAGTTTTAAGAATCTTTCATCTTCATCCATATTAGCTGCTTTACTGATGTGGCATTTCAACATTAATTCAAGAAAACGATATCACAATGAGTTTGCCAAAAGAGCTGTTCTTTTAAGGCTTATAAGCATTAGTAAAATGTCAAAATAGATGAAATTATGTTTAGAA
This sequence comes from Chionis minor, assembly GCA_013398295.1. Taxonomy (NCBI): domain Eukaryota; kingdom Metazoa; phylum Chordata; class Aves; order Charadriiformes; family Chionidae; genus Chionis; species Chionis minor. The sequence goes on along the minus strand of VZSF01009049.1, from coordinate 261,570 downwards.
AGTCAGTATATTTCCATACAGGTGTTTCAAAGCCTACTGTCTTTTCACTTCAAAAAAAATACAACCAACAAACAACTCAACCTGTTTGGTAAATTAATTTAAGCAAATTCCTTTTTATTGTGAAAGTAAGAGCCATCTAGTGGTAATAATATAACACCAAATTGAAACACTGATGGGAACTGACAGTCTAAAATATGTATCAAGACTCAGCAGCTGCAAAGGGCTGATTGCCTTAGTCATAAATGGTACCGTAAAGAATAGCATAGCAGGCTTTTAAAAATACCTGCATGCATTTTTTTTTGTAATCTAAACAAAGTAAAAAAAGAAAAGATGACAAGGTATGGCAGGTATGCGGCCCAATACTTTGTTAAGGAAAATGAAACATTCCCACAAAAAAAATGACCCTTTAACCCAGCAAAATGCTCACTGCGAACTCTGCTTGTCAAATAGAAACGCACTGAGACCTTTCGGCATCTGGAAACTGCAAGGCTGCAGCACACAACGGTGGGTAATGCTTAGGCAGAGCCCGTATCTCCTGACTAGCAGTAGCAACCTGTATTTCATAGAATCACAGAATCATAGAATGGTTTAGGTTGGAAGGGACCTTGCAGATCGTCGAGTTCCAACCCCCCTGCCATAGGCAGGGACACCTCCCACTAGACCAGGTTGCCCAAGGCCACATCCAGCCTGGCCTTCAACACCTCCAGGGATGGGGCCTCAACAACCTCTCTGGGCAATCTGTTCCAGCGCCTTACCACCCTCACAGTAAAAAATTTCTTCCTAATGTTTAATCTAAACCTACCCTCTTCCAATTTAAAGCCATTCCCCCTCGTCCTATCACTACATGCCCTAGTAAAAAGTCCTTCCCCTGCTCTCCTGTAGGCCCCCTTTAGGTACTGGAAGGCCACAATAAGATCTCCCCAGAGCCTTCTCTTCTCCAGGCTGAACAGCCCCAACTCTCTCAGCCTCTCCTCATAGGAGAGGTGCTCCAGCCCTTGGATCATCCTCGTGGCTCTCCTCTCGACATGCTCCAGCAGGTCCATGTCCTTCTTACACTGGGGACTCCAAAGCTGGATGCAGTACTCCAGGTGGGGTCTCACGAGAGTGAAGTAGAGGGGCAGCATCAACTGTGACCGTCAAAACTGGGGACAGACTTACAGGAGACATGAAGTTGTGCAGCTGTTACTGTCTTAATCAATACCTCAGTCATACAAACCCTTTTATTAACCCTTTTTCCTTCAGAACTGTTCTGCTTTTGCTTGGAGTGCATTTCTGTGTGGGATAAGGAAAGAACCTGTAAGAACTAATATCCCCTTTTGATTTGCCAGTTGTCTGTGTTTCATTAGACACTAAACTTTGTAATTCGTACTCAGTAGTAATGACCAGAGCAAAGTACTTGGAATTTTTATATTTTTTTTTCATACAAGCAAGGGTTTGCCTGACAAGAAAGTTACCTTTTAATTTATTGCATTACTTTGATGGCCTATTGTTAGAATTTACATCTACATAGGTTTACAAAAAACAAAGCAGATACCAAATTAAAAGGTGCGCTGCATATAGCGAAAGGAAGTTGAGCACGCTAGAACTCACTAGTCTTAAAATAAATAAAAAAAGTAACTACCCATAGAATTACAGAGGGGTTACAAGCGACCAGCTCTGATGGATTACTTTCTACCAGTTAAGCCTATCCTAATCTGTGCCTGAAATTTCCAGTACTGCTATAAAGAATACAATGCTCATTTTTCATTGAAGTTAGTATTATGGAGCATGTAGGGCCATGAAGCCGCTCTGGAAGAAAATTCTCAGTCCAGATAATATCTACAGGTACAAGCTGAAATATCCAATACAAGTCTTCTTTATAAAATACAGATTTTTTCTTCTTAAGAAATGCTAAGCTCACACAGGAATAGTGTGGTCAGCAGGACTAGGGAAGTGGTCACCCCTCTGTACTCAGCACTGGTGAGGCCCCACCTCAAATACTGTGTTCAGTTTTGGGTCCCTCACTGCAAGAAAGACATTGAGGTGCTGGAGCGTGCCCAGAGAAGGGCAATGAAGCTGGTGAGGGGTCTGGAGAACAAGTCTCATGAGGAGCACAGGAGGGAACTGAGGTTATTTAGTCTGGAGAAGAGAAGGTTGAGGGGAGACCTTACTGCTCTCTACAACTACCTGAAAGGAGGTTATAGCCAGGTGGGGGTCAATCTCTTCTCCCCAGTAACAAGCGACAGAACAAGAGGAAACAACCTCAAGTTGCACCAGGTTTGTGATAGATTTGATATTAGAGAAAATTTCTTCACCAGGAGGGTTGTCAAGCATTGGAACAGGCTGCCCAGGGAAGTGGTTGAGTCACCATCCCTGGAGGTATTTAACAGATGGGAGATGTGGTGCTGAGGGACATGGTTTATTAGCAGCTTTGGCAGTGTTAGGTTTATGGTTGGACTCAATGATCTTAAAGGTCCCTTCTGACCTAGACAATTCTATGATTTTATAACAGAAAAGGGCCAGTTTTCTTCTGCACTGATGTATTCGGTGATTTCAATTTCTCTGCACCAGACTTGAGATCAGGCTCTTCACCACGGCTCAGACTACGTGTGCAAACTTCCTTTGAACAGGGCTGGCCAGTCGGGACCCACTGTCCTGCAAGCCAGCTCATACCTGTGTATCTGCTCTCATGTCCTCTGAGCTATCCTTTCATGTCTTTGTACACTTCTTTTCCTGCCCCCCCCCCGCCTTCTCTATTCACAAATCTTATTGAAACTGTTTGCTGGCAAGAACAGAGTTTCTGTCCCCTGGTCTGCTTCTCATCTTTTGCCTTCTGTCTAAGGGCGTCACCCCATAGGACGCAGGAAAGTGCCTCCATGAGGCAAGACGGGTGGGTGCAGCCCTCCTCCTCATCGCCCCATCAGCACACAGCTCAGTTCAAAGGACTCCTTCCGGGTCTTCTTTTCATTTCTAGTCAGAAGCAGAGACTGGGAAAGGAGTAGTAGTCTGGTGTGACAGGTGAAGTTAGGACTTCAAGCTGTCTCTGATTTGGGCCTTCCTCTGAATATCAGTAGACTCATTTTCCCTTACTCTCACATAAGCATCCATTACTAATATTAACAAAACAAAAAACAAAACAAAAAAAAACCCAAAAAACCAAAAATAAAAAAGCAAGTTTTCCCAAACTTAAACGTCACTTCCAAAAAGTCTGCAAGCACTTTTTTTTTCTAGACAGCGCCAGTATTTCTGGGTTGCAGTCCTCATAGTACTGTGTAACATTCAATAATCTAATTCCCTCCCCTTGACGTGTCCCAAATTATGGGGTTAAGATGATCATAGTCAAAACTATTTCTTACACACATGCAAGGCTGTCGCATGCTATCTGTGAGTATAAAGCCAGTACTTACAGTAAAAAAAGGATAAAACTATCCAAGTGTGAAAATCCCTGTCAGCGAGATGCGAATGACGTTGCAGTGATGGGGTAGACAAATATGGAAGTAAATATAAGCTTGCACGCTCGCTGCGTCATCTGCAGACAGAGGGATGTATGTGCTTTTGTGCTAGACTAGACCCTCCTATTAACATGCACAAGTAGCAGGCCAGTAAATGTGAATTGTTTCCTCTAGCTGCCACCAAGCCTGCCAAGTTACTTTAGGGTAATGCATCAGTTAATGACTTACCCATCCTTTACAGCTGATCAGGCAGACCCATGCAAATTCATGGCGTGTGACGAGTTTTCTGAATGCATAATGAACGAGTGGACAAAAGAGGCGGACTGCCTTTGTAAACCTGGCTACGCCAGCCAAGACGGATTGCCCTGTCAGAGCCTGTGCGAGCTGGATCCCCATCTTTGCGTCAACGGTGGGAAATGTGAGTTAGTTCCTGGAAGAGGAGCTGTCTGCAGGTAAATAAATGGGGCTTAACGTGAATTCCATTAGCGGACCCCTGACGTGTCTATTGCATGAACAAGCAGGGCCGAGTAAATGCTTGTCAACAGCATAAAACTACGCTAATAAGCCAAGTCCTCGGTATTCAGATGCTTTAAGCTACATTGCAATACTCTCTTTCAGTATAAACAGTCTCATTACAGATAAATCTATTTCTGCCTGCTGGTACACATGGAGTGTCATGATCTAGTCTTTTTTTTTTTTTTTTTAGAGATGCTTTAGAAATGTATTACAAATTCAGCATCATTGTCAGAGATGACAAGTACAAAACCGGGCATTCTTTTCAGATTTCCAAATACATCTTGGAAAAATGAAATAACACATTCACAGTTCCGCTATTGATTACATAATAGTATTTTAAGAAATTTTTTTTTTTGAAGTTGTATTAATTTGGAAGTCCGTATTCTTAAAAACACACCTATGAACACCATTCTGATTCCAGACCACCCCGTAAAGCACATGAAGGCTGAGGCTGCTTTCAGGGCTTTCTGGGAAAGACTCGAAGATTAGCAGCTCCACATAACTTTAAACACATTCCATAAGGATTTTTACATAAAATGATGTTAAGCCAATTTTGAGAACTACCACACTACTTGAACACATTAAGTATCTTTTAAAAGTATCAGGCTTCATCTCCTGGTGAGACCAGACTATTCAAAACTCTGTATACCAGACTGGCACACGGTCACTGACAGCTGTGTGTCTAAGCACAACCCAAGTTACAATTCTTGCACTTGTTTATTCTCTCTGAATATCGACTTTACTAGGTTAATGATACATCTTTGAGTGTATTTAGGATTAACGTCAAAAAATTAGACTACTGAGCAAATTATTCAAAAGATAATTTTGCTGTAACAACGTAATGGCCAAAATTCATTTTCTGCAGTGGGCACCACAAAAATGATAACAGAATATTATATTGAATTCACTACAGTTACTGCTAAATTCCTGACTTGCAGAGTCACAGTAGTGCAGCTGGAGTATTTTGTACTAGAAATCAGCCTGTGAGCTAAAGAGGTCCTCTTCAAAACTTTGCTTGAGTAGCAAAGGGTATAGCCTACTCCTCCAAGACCAACCTGCTAAGGAAAATAACACCTTTCCATTTCAGAAAAGCTCGGACTTGAGGCACCGTAATAAGTGAACCATCACTGAAATGATAAAAGTAATAAAAATAACAAATGAAACTTTCTGCGACTTATAGCAAGTTACAAGCACCCAAACTCACGGCCACTGTCCAGCTGACAGCTTGTGCAAACTTGCACAGTCTGCAGAGAGAAAATTATGGCCTATTTGCTCCAGTTAAGCACTTGTTTTGCTTGTGAATTTACTCAGAACCATGCTAGTTTTTCCACTAAGTGGAAACCGTGTTCTCATATAAAACATGACAATCTTCTCCCTTGCTTTAAAGGGAACTACTTGTAGTAGAACTCATTATTTCAGACCTTACTACTCAGATTAAAATCAGCAATAAACAGCATAGAGGCTTCAAAGATGCCTTTAGATATTACTCCAAAACACACATGAATTTCTAAGGTTCTGAACCACAAATGTTATTTCAACTTCACCTGTGGGGCTCGAAATTTGCCAGAGATGTTTCAAGTGCATAATTTTAAAATTCTACAATTTTTAAGGAATTCTAGAAATTCCTTTTGTAGAATTTGTAAGTTGACAAAGAATGTATTGGTATCTTTTTGTCTAACGCTCATTGTCATGAATCTCAGAATATTTTCTTTTCTCTATTATCAACCACATTATTTCGTACAGACACAAACCAATTAATTGTACTGAGAATAGTCTGTTCATATTTTATTGCAGATGTTCCTTTGTTTTCATTTGAGGTACTCGGTGTTCTGCCTTCAGGTGTTATGCCTTCAAGTTCTGCATATTTTTCTCTTCCTCTCCCTGTTTTAGATGCCCCGTACGTAGACAAGAGCTTTACCAAGGACAGCGCTGTGCAAAATTTGCTCCAGAACCCATACAACCCTTCATTTTTAAACCTCTTGTTCTTGGCTTACTAAGCCTTGTTTTTCTTTTCATCATTTTAATTATTAAGTTAAGAAGAAAAAGAAAAAGAAACTCTAATTTGCAGTAAGCTGCTCACGATCTTTTTCTTCACATTTCAAAATATTCCTTTTTCCTTCTGCAATTTAAAATCTGACCTAAACAAAAATGTTCTGCATTGTAGAAGTCCCACTCTCAACAGCTGCAATTCAGAAAACGCCGTAAGGATTAATCCTGCTTTTGAACATGATGAACCCATAACTAGCTTTTGTCATACGGCTTGTAGTGTAAGTGCTTGTGTCAGTTCCTCAGAGATCGTTGATCACGAAGCATTACATGAACTTGAAAACACAATTCGGCGTGGAGGTAAAATGCATGGAAATACTTTTCTTGCCCCTCAACAAATGGCCCCACCTCAAATAACAGGTCCACCTTCATGCATTAACTCTACAACTAAATCAAATTTGATCCTAACCTCTTGCTTGGCAATTACAGAACTAAAAAGGCTAATTAATTCATTTGCTTTCCACATCTACTGCTGCGTAGGTTTCAAAACAGGACTGTAGAACTGCTTTTCTTACAGCTCTCTTGCATGGCTTTGGCGGTCCATCCTATCCGAGTGCTTTTTCTGATTTAGTGAAATAATTAATCTAGTGTTTTGTTTTTTTCCTTTTTCTTTTTTTAAACTGCTGTAGCTCAGCAGACCAGTTTACAAAGCCAAGACTGACAAGTTAAGTCTCCGAAACCCATCATTTCCAGCATCAGCCGCACAAAACCAAGGTTTGTGACTCTTTTCAAGAGCTTTAAAAATCTGTTGAGTTTCCTGTTTGACAATGTTACCAGGAAGCCTCTTTGCACTAATTCAATACAAAGAAAAGCTCATTTTTCTTTGGATGCTTGATATGACAACAACAATCCCTTCTTAAGTGCTTTTATTGCCAAAATTCCATTCCGCATACTCATTTGCTAATGAGGGAGTCACTGAAACAAATGAAGAAGGAATATCTAAAATGAAAAAGCAACACAAAATACAAACGAAAGGGGAGGCTTTAACAGGAATAACAGATCATTTTAAAATAACTTGTGCCTGTTTAAGCTACACAGAGTTTGAGTGAGCAGGAATTCCAGTCTGAGCAGAATACTGCTCATACCTCAAACAGTATTTCAGGTACAGGACACCTCTTGTATCTTTGAGGAAAAAAAACAAAACAAAAACAAAATGAAAAGAAAACCAAGGAAGAGCTGAGTCAAAAAACTTCCTAAAGTTGCTAGACTGTCTCTTCATGTTCTTCATGCTGATGTATCCAAGTATGCTCTCTCTTGGAGACAAAAATCTTCATTAATTTTCATTTTTCTGAATCACAGCCCAAATAGGAACAAAAAAGGTTTTACTACAGCTGTTTGTATCTATTATTATTGAGGGAAATATCAGTACAGGATTGCCCTGGCACTACAGGAGACAGGATACCGGGCTGCATGAATCTTTGGGATGAGCCCATACATTATTATGTAAATAAAAGAACAAGAAATTATACTATAGAGAAAGATTTATTTTCACTGATCTTCATCAAACAGAGGATTCTGCCCAGGTCTGGCCTCTTCAAGGTGACAGTTACAGACAGCTGACAAGTCGGGGGACTGGGAGGCAGCGACAGAGACCGACAAGTCAGCAGGGAGCAGCAGTTAGGAAAAGCTCGAGAGTGAATCAATAAAAAGAAGTGCACAGATGTTTGCAATTAGCATTTTACACCCATCTCAAAAGAAATGTGTCTGTGGGTAATTGCAGACCAATAAACTTTTGCACCAGCTGAACTACTGCTGCTAATTGCAAACGTTTGTTTTGGCTGTTTTTCACCATTACTTAAGTTCAAAATGAGTGTTTACATCACAGCCCTTATGTTGAATGCATTTCTAATGACTTGATAAGAGACAATAGAGGAAGAAAAATGCATGTAGAACGCAGCTTACGTTTGCTGAAAATAAGAGCACCACTTCCAGATCACAATACAGGAAACTCCTTCGGGGCCAGGATTTTTAGAACAGAATATGGCACTTGCAATGAATGTTCAGGAGGTGGCTATCTAGAACTCTAAGGCCAAATTCCAGTCTTTAAATTCTGGTTTGCAATATGTAATGACAGCTTTTTAGGAATTATTTACAGTAAGTACAGCTCTGTATTTATGAAGGTGTATATAAAAACAAGCATAAAATTCTAGAAGCTGAAATAACTTTCAATTCTTTCCTAAGCATGAAAAATATCTCCGGTTGAGTTATAAGGCCACTACACAGAAAATGATTGCAAAATTTAGTTATCAGACGGGGGGTTTTTTGGGTTTTTACCCAGGTAGTCACCCAGGAATTAACAAACACATTTCACGTCCCAGATAAGAACGTGCTCTTCCTTCTCTCTGAGCTCAGTAGAAAACACAAGCTCTTACAAGCAGCTGAAAACCACAGCTACCTCCCTAGACGGTTAGGTCTCCGGGAACCTGGTGCCTCTTGCTCCACAAAGAGTATAATATGAGGAATAAAATAATGGAGAGCATCATCTTTCTTTGGGTCAAAGCAGGATGTGACGACGAGCTAGAATTTACACATTCAAGTGGATCAGCTTGTTTAGACAGACGTAAGGCCACAAGTCTGCATCCAGCTGGCCTCTACGCTTGATAGTCAAACACACCAAAGTTCTCTAAAAATGATCCTGCTGCTCTGAGTCTCTGGTGCCTTCCCCACCTACACAGGTGCTCTCTGCTTCTTTGAGATGGAAGCTGAAGACATCACCTCATTCAAAACGCAACTTTTCTCTTGTAATATCCACTGTCCCTATTAGTGACCGCACTGCACGTTCTCCAGTCAGTGAAAAAAACCGCTGAAAAATAAAGCATATTGCTTTTCAGCTGTAAGGGCCCCTGTGTCAAGCTGTCTGTAAACTGTATTTTTTTTCAGTTGCTGTTTTACAGACTTGTCATTTATTTGTGTTCATACACGGCACGGGAGAGTAGGCTCCTTTTTCAAGGCACTATCTGGCAAAATTCAGTAATGGATGTAACCCTTGAAAAGAAAGAGGATCCTCATCTACAGAGTCTTCTAAGCTGTGCTTAGTTCCAGACTACCAGGCATCAGGTTTTACACATTTAGAAGTTGGCATGGCACAGCTGCCGCTCTTGCATTTAAAATAATGCACAGAAGCTGAATGTCCCAAAGACTATTTTATCCCAGGTCTGCTGCAACTGTGAATCTTGTAGATACTTTAGATACGGCTTCTTTTGCAGCACACTGCATTCTAATTACTTTACAGTCAAAAATACGTTCTTCAGATTATGATGGTATCAGTGGTACCTGTTATTTGATACAGAAGCACAGCATTGTTATACCAGGGAGGAAAAAATAATTTTACTCTGAGCTCCATGACTCAGTGTGTAAAATAACTTGAGTATTAACTCAATTCTGCTTGCAAGGAACTGGACATTATCTCAACAGAGTTTAGTGAGATCTTGCCTATTAGCAGTAGATAAATAATACGTTTCCAAATTCAAAAATGCTTTTTGAATGTCTTACGAGAGTTTCTCTTACAGGTATTCAAAAAAGGCGGCTTGCAGTATTCAAGACTGGACTTCAGGCTGATTACGCATATGAAAAGAATTCAAGGATTCCTACAACATTTTAGCTCTAAAATCAGTACACATAAAAAATTCTTTTATTAAAGAAAAACAACATATCCAAATTGACGAACTATTTCACCATGTCTAAAATTTGCCGAGGAAGAAGACAGCAGTGTTAAGACACACGCATGAAGCATCCAGTGCTTATGCGTCTTAACTGTACTATTATTTAAGAGCCGAGTGCTAGAAACAGATTTTTCTGAGAATTTTTTTCAATATTGTATGTCACAACCATTCTGGTAAAAATGTCGATAAAACTTTACCGCACTTCTATGCCCTTTTATTAACCTTCCTGACATGCAATAAGGTTAAAGTGGCAAACTTGGAAATAACAGCTGTCATTGACCAAAGGCCAGAGTAAAAGCGTTTGGGGAATTTTTCATTCTCTCCCTACAACGCTCACACTGCAAATCACGCAGAAGTCGGGATTAATTTTTTTAATGGCTTCTATGAGCATCAGAGTCCTATTTTTCTGTTAATAAACCCATCGTGTATACATCTGTACATACACACTTCACCGCTTCATTTCTGGTGACAGTTTAACTGTCACATCCTAAAGCACAAACTTTATGCTGAGGTGCAATACCTGCGGTTTCAGCTCTTCAGAACACGAGATTTATGTTCCCGAGCACCCTCTCAGTAGCAAGCAGGTTACAGAGTCACGCATAAGCACGTATACGTTAAACTCAGCATACACACAAATAATTTTGAGAGGTTACCAATAGTTTTTGTAGAAGAATTATAAGCAGACAATGGGTGGCCATTAGGTATTTTACAGGCTTAGTAATTTATGCTCTATGGATCCACAATCCTGATTTGTGTATGAGCATCACTTTGAACTTTTCTCGAGTATATATATATATATATTCATATGCTGCACCAGTGTTGCATAATATTCAGGCACTGTTTGCTGCTTGGTGCATACCAGAAGTTGTACTTACAGCTCAAACTGAGCTTCTACAAAGTTCATGACTATACTGGATGAGCGCTCCTCGTTCAGGTGCGAAACTTTCATGTTTTCAGGAGAGTAGCTGATTTTAGTGACAATTCTTTTTACTTCGCATCACACAGTTACCACAGCAAAGACTGAACTGTAGTTCACCTTCTTACGTACGCTCAAAAGAACTGTTTACGAATTCCAATTACCTGCACAAACAGATTTGCCTGCAAAACCACCAAAACTGGTGATTGTGTACAAATGAAGGCAATGCACCAAGAATACAAGGTTGAGTTCCTACAGCTGAAATAGTGGTTTTACTTACTTTATTTAACTAGAAAAAAAATAAAAAAGAAACCTAAGATGTGGTTTTACACAATAACACTTCAGAATAAACTCTAAAAATACTTCTTGCAGGGCACTGGAAGCCATCCCTGCCAACAAACATTAGCTTTTCACTACTGCTCATGTAAGTTAAGAATGCATTAAGAATGCTGAAAGCATTCCATTTTTTTTTCCATTACAAATGTATTTTTGTATGTGTTTAGTATATTTCAATTCATACTAGTTATCACTAGTCAGATTAAAAATAAGTAATTTTAAAACGTGTATTTTAATAATGATTATTCATGACTGTATTTATCACTCTCAACTATTAATTACCAAATATATTTGCTGGATGTAAGCCTTTTGTATTTCAATAAAATATAATAAAACTATTTACTTGAAAATTTCACAGGGAATTGAACTGGTATTTAATCTCACACTAAGACACATCATATTATTTTAGAATTGATGTAAAGCTACAGCTGGAAATGAAAGCGAAGCAAAATTGTATCTACTAGATATCAAAGCCTGAATTACTTCAATCTTCTTAAATAAAAAAACCCACCACTCTGATTTGGCCATTAGGATAAAAAGTTTGAAAACACTTTTTTTTTAAAAAAAAAAAAAACCAAAACCAAAAGCAACACCACATTCCCACCCCAAACACAAAGCTTTTCCTGCAGCACACAAACTCGAAGCCTCTCAAGCGGTTTCACGAGTCGCTGACAAAAAGGTTGCAAACTGTACACAGCACAGCAGGTGATAAACACATTGGAAGTGATAGCAATAAAGGTTAAAAAATAGTAATAAAAGTAAAAAGATACTTGTTTCAACAACTACTGAGAAATGATGTACGAGAATTAAAAATAACAAAATCAGAAATTCTTAGTATCAGAATATTATTTTAGAGGAACCTTAGAACCTTTAGAAAGTAAAGGCAAAAATCTTTACTAGAGTAGCTCTAAGCACCATAAACACCCGATACAAAAGCCTTAGGCAGTTCCAGCACAGAAATCCTTTTCTCTCTCTCTCTCGTAACTTAATTTACCCTTACTTACTACGCTTCAAATCTTTAAAAACAAAACGGTAAGACAGATACAACTGAGATTTCAACATGGAATGTATTTATTATTTTTTTTTTTAATTTTCAGTACAGTATTAGGTGGTCATTTAAATACTTTAAATAAAGATTTTGGAGAAAAACCCAAAGGATTCAACTAGGTAAAGAAAAACAATCTTATCAGTGGATGAAAGATGAGCATTTAATGACCTTGTGATCCTCAAAGTAGCATTCTCTAGACAATTCATATTCCTGGGTCACCTAGTCAGGAATGTGGCCTGGCATGGTGATTCGCTTCCTCTCCTTTGTTTTCTGGAGTGTTTCATGCAGAAGATCTCAGCTATAATGGACAACTTCACTGAGAGGCAGGAATTACTATTTTTTTGTTTTTTTTAAATCAAACACACAGAACCAAGCCAACGTGTTTACCTCATGCTTTTGCATATTGCTTTAAAAACCAAATTACAGTTTTATCTATAACCATAAATCACAAGGGCATTAGGTAATACTACAATCTTACAGATCGACTCTCTCCCTCCTTTTTTTATTTCCTCTCTAAATCAACCAACAGTATAATGATCTGACACAGCAGATACGACAACAGAAACAACTGGTAAACTGCTGAATATTGCCTGACATGTTAAAAAAAAATAATCAGAAATGAATTGAAAATTAATTTTGTTGCACAGGGAGCTCAGTAAAACTAAAGCAGATGCTGCTTTTGGTGCAGGAGGACAAAAAAAAGCATGCTACCGCACAAACTAGAATACTCTGATTTTTGAAATGCATCTTCTGCTTGCCTCAGGCATACTGCTGGAGCAATGCTGAGAGGTGGGAACATTTCGTTTGAGAACATCCAGTCACCAGTTCCCCTTCCACTAGTTAAAGTCAATTTTATTTTCCTGATAGCTCATATCTGTTAGTCACTTAGTTAATGAGAATTCCCATACACTCCATTCTGGAAAACAGATTTTTTTTCTGATGCCAGTCAGGAAATCCTGGCATAATCAAAGGAACAGACTGGAAAAATTCAGTTAACAATTTTATTTAAGTTTCTCACAAGTATGTTTACACATACAGATCTCCCCTAAACTATTCAAGCATATATATATGTATATACATACACACACACACTCTTAAGTACTGAGGTTCTTTGCTTAACATGTTCCGTCTTGTAGGATCTGTTTTTTATATACCTCTCTCTATATAAGCTGAGACTGAATGTGTTAAGAAGTTAATACAGATAGTAATTGATACAGGGTACAGCCCTATCAGTTCAGTGATTTTTCCTCCTTCTATTGCATGAATGACCACAACTTCTTGCAGCCCTAAGTTTCTGGAGACTGGAAGTTCTGAAACTTTGGTTCCAATTCAGTAACACACTAAACCAGTAATCTAAATTTCACAAGTGCCACGTTTTAGCTCACACAACACTGTACCGGTTTGTACACGAGTGGCTAGCCAGCAGTCTGATGCACTTCCATCTTCCAGGCAAAAATTACTGCTTCAGTGACGAATTTGTTTGGGTAAAATGAAAACGTTTCCTTGTTTGCAAGCACATGCCCAAAAAGTAGACTGGGTACGCAGCGGATGCCGCGATTCCCTGACACAGCAGCTTCAGAGAGAGTTAATGTATGACTCAAATGTCTCCACGTGCACTGCAGTAAGGAGAGCATTTGTAATAACAAGCGGACTGTGGCGTGCAAGCGCAATCTAAGGTCAGCAAGAATGTATGCTTCGTGAGCTTCCTCTGCGCTCCAGAACTGTACCTCTTGAAAGTTATTAATTATAGTTATGCATTTAAAAATTAAAGCTTCCAAGAGGTTTAAAACCGAGTAAACAGTGAGGAAATTATTTTATAGCATACGCAAACTTTGTCTTTCCCTAGAGCGAGACTTCATTTTAAAAATCGGCTGGAGTTCCGTGATTGGACACCAAGCTACTTACATTTCAAATTCCTATCAGAGAGATAATAAATAATCAAGTTTAATTTGTTGAAATAATGGCCAGCATGGTGAAACAATGTTCACGCAAGTGAACAAGACGTATCTTAAGTCTGTACGAAATTAGTAATTCCCACCCACAAAAACTGCCAGAACAAACTGCTTAATAAGGGAACTGTTACAAGCTATGAAACTCGACAGAGGAGATTAAGAAAAAGCTCAGTTTCTGAATCGCTATGATATTCCAGTATACTAAAAACTGCAGCTATTTCATCAGCACATAGCATTAAGATGATGCTTTATGTTATTGGACCGATTTTTTTATACAATCTAACAAAAGGTAGAGACCTTGTGCATCTCGTTACAATTAAAATAAACAGGATGTCTGAGGCGCAGGCCTCAATATTCAGTTAAGTTACACTGCCACCAAAAAGCTGAACGTATTTCCCTTATGCTATCCTTATCCTATATGCCTCCAGATATAAGTCTAGGACACTTTTGCATAGTATGTTGAAATTACACTACCTGGATAAACAAACTGTCCAAGAATTCCTAATGGAAATTTGGTCAGAAAAATAGAAGTCTAAGGGAAATTTGTACTTAAAGAGAAAAAAGTAACTAAGGGAGAAGCTGTATAAGCCCTAACGAGCAGTACATTCTTTGAGTACCTCCAATACTACACATTATTGTCATATATGAATGCTCTTCTCAGAATGTACAGAAAACCATTTCTCCTAAACCAAGACAGAGAATGCATTAAATAGGAATTTATGCGTCTCAAGTCTAGAAGGATTTCCCACCAGTTTCTGAAAAAGTCAGTAAAAACAGACACTAACCAGTTTTCAAATCAGGACATTAAAATGTCTCAGATTATATAAAGTATACTCCAACTTCTCCGGAACAGAAGTCAAAGCTAAGGCCTCACAATTCCAGTTATTAAAAATAGCATATCCTCTTTACCAGGCCACCACTTGAAGCCAGCTATTTGGTGTTTTAAAGAGGGAATTTTATAAAAAGGTGGTTGCAATGCAGTTCTTTGTAATATGTACCCAAGTATAGACAGATTGCTTAAACGTGTTAAGAGTTACAACAGAAACTGTTAAAGAAAATGCAACATAAAATGCAACAAACTACACTGAATTGCTTCAACGTCCTCATACCTAGTGAAGTTCACTACACAAATTAAACATCATACAGTACAAATTAACAAACCACATGATTAATAAAATCTGTTCACTTTATATTAAACATCTCTAATATGATTATAGAATGTTTACATCCTCTGTTGCACAGAGGAGCTCTTCCCTTTGTATCACGGGCAAGGGTTCTCATCCCAAATGCTACTGTGCAAAATGACCATTTATTTCAACAGGTTCTGCAGCATAGCTGTAGCATACGTAGGACGAGCTTGTCTGCTTTCAATTGCATTCTGGAGATACTGGATACCTCCACAGCGCTCCCAAATTTCTTCAAACTGTCTCGGCAAAATTTCAGCACCTCGCTTTCGAGTTAAGCCAGTCTCTTCAAGATTAAGCTCACACATATCCATATCGTCCTTACCTGAAAAGGAAAACGGAAAAAGAAAAATCTTCATAAAGCTTTCACATCATCCAAAGGTCCAATTAACAAAAATCACATCTTTGTTCATTAGAGTTCCTCTCTCAAACTCAGGTTTGTTAATAGACTTCAGAGCTTACAGGGAAATCAGTCCTCAGGCACAGCTTTTTTTTTTTAATTTTTTTTTTTTGTACACACAGAGGAGAAAAGTTCTATCAGAATAAACTAGTATCAAACACCTTGATATATTCTCCTGAAATCCACTATGGGATGACAACTGCATTTGTTTAACACATACTTTCAGTTTTACACAGTTTTACAGTGAACTGCTGCTATTATTTGTTTATACATAGCAAAGTGACTAAGAAATGAAGACTTTTGATCAAGTGGTCAGTATTCTTAATCTGTCAGCCTCCCACGGTAAACAAAGTTCACCAAATTAGACTGATACAGGGAATCCAATGAAATGATGAGTGTAGCTCACTTGCTGTATTTTAATCTTATTTTTAATAGGTGAATCACTGAATGTGGTACAACAGCAACGCTACTTTTAGCTATGTGCTTTGACACTGAACAGGCAATGGTCGGTATAAGGAATTCTATTAAAAAAAAAATCAGCAGAGAACTGAGGAACTTTTGTTGCTAGTAAAGCATCACTCTGAAGCTAAACAAATTGGTTATGGCCTATGGTTATGAGGTTGGGGGCCTCAGTCCCCAAGTTAAATACAAAACCTCAAAACACAAACTGTAATTAGCATTTCACCAGTGTTGTCTACCCCCTTCCATTATCCTCCAGAAAACGTGGATACATTTTATTACTAGATAAATCTCTACCTTTCCATTGCCACATTTAGCTATTATTTTAAATGTTTGAGATTAAAAAGCTATTCTCCCATACTGGGCATCATAAATATGGTGAAAGCATCAGCTCACCATTAGCACCATACTACGGAAAGATAATATATCATGTGCACAAATTGTTTCAATATAAACTGCTGTCATTTTTCAAAGCTAACTAAAAACCAATACAACGACGAGTAGAACTTTCACAGATAAATTGTGATGTTTTATTCTCATGCTGCCTCCAGTTCTGTGAATAATCTCCAGACACTTAATAATAAAACCATTCACATTTGGATTCCCACTGTGTCTACAATTTCCTGAATTAAAGTACATGTACAAGCAAAACACGTGACCAGTTACATCTCCAAATGATACTCCATAACATTTGGCAACCATCAACAGAAATCCCAAATCCTCAAATTCTGCCCAGACAGGAACTGCTGATGAAAAAAAAAAAAGAGAGGCTACAACTTGGGAAACTTGTATCATCAGCCTCTTTTTCTAAAGCAAGTTATCAACTCTGAATCTTTTCAACATTTGAATTTTGCTTTCAGTACAAACCCGCTACAAGGAGAATGGGTGCCTTGTCAGGATGAAGTTCCATTTGTCGGGCGATCCATGGTCCATCAAAATGCGCATACCACCAACCCTTCTTCTTGTTCTGGGGATCTTTGTATTGGTCCGCGGGACGGATGAAGGGAATGCGGAAGTAACGCTGTTGTCTGTTTATTTCAATCTCTTGTTGCCTGGCTGGTAACTGGGTTGTCAGGTTCTGTTGAGCTGTCATACAAAACAAACAAAAAAAAACCACCAAAAAAAAAAACCCCAAAAAAACCCAACAAGCAAACAAAAAGAAAAGGAAAAAAAAAGGCCATATTATGACTTGATTAATCAGCAAAGTAAAAAAAAAAAAAAACAACAAAAAAACCACAGAAAACCAAATCAACAAACAAAAAACCACAAACAAACAAAAGCCCAGAAAACCTGAGAGATTTCTCTGAAAATCTCTGAAAAACTCTCTGAACACAAAGTCATCTGAAGCCTCATCAAACCTAAAAAGTATTCCCATCTCATGTAATGTGCATTCTTTTAATCACTACAGCTACAACGCTGGTGACAAAAGGCTCATGTTAACTATTGTATCTATACGTAATACTAGGTTGCTCATATGGCATCAGGTACTTTTAGACAAAACAAAGTGACTAAAATAACATATTCTGCTTTAAGTCAATATTTCAGTTAAGACTTCTCATATAAAATTTCTTACCAACCTGAAACATTAATCAGTAACTGCCCTAGTTCAGTCCATCTCTTTGCAAAAGAAGGTCACAGTGCAAAGAAGCATTTTCAGTTTCAAAAATACAAAGCACCACTTGAAGATTTTTGACAGTCAACACAGAAGCATGTGTGATACTGTTAGAAATTACTAATTTGTTAATAGAAACGTTGACAACAAATACTGCTTACTCGAAAGCTGCCAGCAATCGTAACTTTCTGCCTAGATTTCTGTGTACTAAACTCCATCACTAGAACTACTATCTGGCTGCAATCTTTTTTAAAGAAATTGCTTATTCCAGACCATTAATTTCAACAGACCAAAGTTCCAGATGAGACAGAATTATACAAAAATCTTTTAAAGCTTCATATATATTTTTGGTAAATATTTCCCGTGTGCATTTTTGGACTCCCTTAGAGTCCTGCACATTTCAGACTTTGCAGAGACACTTCCTTTCGAATAAAAGCAAATACTATCTATGTTAACTGATCGACCTTCTTAATGTTATGTATACACTATTATAATCAGTTTTAAATAGTAAATGCTCTTACAAGCAAGATCCTTTCCTTTAATAACTGCCTCCTGCAAAAGTTTACTACTGATCTTGTTTTAGTGGTTTACAAAACCACTGTTACAAATTCGCTGTTTAAGAAATTCTGAATGTGCATCTATGCCATCTCCGCAAAAGCAAATCAGTATTTACAGTTCCATGTTTCAGCATGAGGGAATAATTGAAAGTTAATTCCTTTTTTGTGTATTGTCTATTAAGCAGCAAAGCTAATTTTTGAGCTAAGATTTAATAAAATGAAAAATGACAATCACTGCTAATAATGTATTTTTACAGTTGTGAACAAGACTAATAGACTAACAATTGCACCTTGAATTTTAGGTTCAAGCAAAAACAGTTTTTCTAAATGTGAAGAGGAGTATCTTAAAAAAATATGTATGTACTATACAAATCATACCCCCTTTTTTTTCCCCATGTCTACATAAACAAAGAGAAGAAAAACAGAACAAATTTTAATATACAAATGCTACTTTTAAACATCAACTCTGATAAAGCATGTATTTTACAGGGAGACACAGTTTACAGTTTATAAGAAATTAATTTATTTTCTGCAAATTGTCTGACCATCTATCACAGCAGATCAGTACTTCAGTATTGTCAAACACTTTTTGCACTGCAATAGTAATTGCTAAGGCTTATTTCTACCCCTATGCATACCTAAATCCAAGAGGAAATCTAGAGGATAGGAATGCTAAGCAGCCAGTATAAACTCTACTTTCCAGTGCTATGGAATTGTAGTTCTTTATTGAAAAGAAACCATCACCTGAATGTTAGTTTGTGTGCCGGGAAAAGAGCTGTTACATTAAGTGAATTCCAGAGTCTTGCTACAACAGAAAGCCATGTACAGACAGTAAAAAATATTAGAACAAGCATGGTATTTCTTGGGGGGGGTGGTAGGTAGGGCAAGGAAAGAGAAAAGAAGTGGGAGATTACACCTTCAAATAACCTACATGAAAAGGTTATTTCATTCTCCCTTCGCATGTCCGCTCAAATGGGTAGGGTCTCACATAATAATTACCATCAGTTGAATAACATTGCCCAATTGTAAAAATAAAATTTTTCGAACAACTGAATTCTACATGCATGTGTAGCAAAACACTGGATTAATTAATGTTAGTATAGGGCTCTCAAGTGTTCCTATTCTTCAAAGTTAGCTTAAGTAACCATCTCCCCACTTACGTGAGTTGCTCAAAAATGGCGCAAAATCTGTGAACAAATATTACACGTTGAACAAAACATATACGTGCTGATCCTTTACAAGTTACAGTTTCATTACCTCAACATTTTTCACCAATGTTGATGATAGACAAACAGAAAATCTAGTTACAAAATAAATACAGACATTGAGCGAAGTATTTCTATTCATTTTCTGCTCACTGACATATACAAATGTCTTCTTTCTTCAAGTTTCATAGATTTCCAACTGCTTCTATTTTCATCAGGATTTAATTTTGAAATTGGTTACTTTAATGATTTGCAATTCCTGCTACAAAAACCTCAGTTGTACACATGCTAAGCACAGATTGCTGTAACAAATCTGCTAGTTAATTAATGTAGTACTTTTAATTTTTGACATTTCTGCTAGGAAAAAATTTCCAGACCTCTCAATACCAAATCTGCCTATTCCAACAATAATACACAAACCAGTGTTTAGCTTCTATACTGAACGTACGAATTTAAGGGACACCTGTAAAATTACATGGCATCTGTGAAAAGATGGAAAGAAGAAACCACATTATTTGAAGGACACATCCACTGACACCTGAAAGACTTTTAGCTTCAGTATCTAAGAAATCAGAGTTCCTTCTTACTACCTTCTCAGATCATTATAGTAGATAGATATGAAATGCCCATGTAGTATAATAGGAATATTTGCAATAGGAAGAATTACTTCTGACATTAACAAGAACCTCTGAAGGCCACTATCAGTTCTTCCGAACGGCAATGTTCTAACTTTTCTTCTGAAATATGAAGCCATAACTTAAGAAAACTAAAAAAATGCAGCGAAAAACATGGAAAAGAATGCTGTAAACGTCTAACTAAATGTGACAAGATCGTGAATATTCCAAGCTTTATTTGCACAAAACCAAGTATTTTCTGCGCTCTGATACTTCCCATCAGCAATATTGTGCATGAATATTTATTTTACCCATTTAGCTCCAGACGGAATTTGCAAGCTCAAATTTAAAGCAACTTACCACTTTGCAGAAGTGCTTCAAAATGCCTTTTCCCGCTGTTTCAGTCATAAGCTTTCTTACGCACTTAAAACCATATTGCTAGGCATGGCCACAAAGACCTATTCTTTGATGATATCTTTTCCAGGGATCCAGCTTTCACCTGTCATACATCTGTACCACAGTTCTCTGAAAAGCTCACGTTCTCAAGTAACGCTCAAGCAGTGCCTGACCCAGTATATGAATCAAGGGGAAGGAGACACCCGTGTATAAGCACTAACACTGAGAGTAAATAGGTCACCTGCATCCCCTGGGATCTGTAACCCCCATGTCCCAGAACAATGCTCTAATCCCAGGCTAACAGGATTTCGGGGAGAGCATATTCTCCTCATCTTCCAATTCCTCTGCCTCTCCCATTAACTGTGTGGCCAGGAAGAGCCATGGAACCAGAAGTCAGCAGGAAAGATCTGACTAAATGACTATATCCACCTGCTGTGATTCTGTTCATTTCTTAGATTCCTTTTATAACAGACAATAACTGGACTTGGGGGGTGTGGTCGTGGTGAAAGAGTAACGATCCACTCTGCAAATATCGTTCCAGAAACCAGGCACCTAATTTTCTGGTCTGGCAGTGTTAAACACAGTAACTCCTACATCTTCTTGTTAAATTTCAAAGTCCGTCACTTACTGTCATTAGTGCATCACATTTACAATAAACACCCATCTGTGAAACCAGCAAAATGACAGTCTAATAAGAAAGCAGGGACAACGCAAAATTTGTCATCCCATAATCAAAAATTGCAGTATCAAGACTCAGAATTTTAAAAAACAGAAGGTAACCTGAGATGTGTAAGTTTTACAATAAGCAGCATCTTTAAAAAGTATCTACATCTATGTCTATATATCTGTATCTTATGAAAGAATAAAAGCATGAGGAAAAAAAAAATCTCATCACCAATACTTTTCGTTTTGTCTGGACCCCAGATGTAAGGGAATTACGTAACAGCATATTTACTTCCAATCTTGTTTTTTATAGCACCAAAAAACCCACATACAATTCTCTGATAGATGGACTGTTTGAGAACTATTTTTAGAATCCCTATTCTATCCTTAGGTATAATTCTCTGTTCTGAACTATCACTATTACTCCCGGAAAGCAATATTTGTAGTTACTGAGGTCAGAACTAGTATGAACAAACTCAAAAACAAAGTCTCAAAATGCAAACCATAATTTCATAAGTGGACAATGATCTTCCTTAGTCTTAAGTAGCACAGCAATGAACCTTTAGCAAAAATGCCAGCAACCGCAACACCAAATCAAGAACCATTTTTAAGAGATGCGAGTTGGTATAAGAAAATATTTTAGAGACAGCTGTTCAGCACATGTATCTGGGTCTCCTGAAAGCATTCCACTTTCTGCAAAGTGTCTACCAGTTACAATCTTTTCAAAAAATTTACCTTAAATCAATACAAAAATACTCTAAAGCCCCCAAGAATTTTCTTCAGCCTAGCAAAACCAAAATTGATTCTAGAAATGTTTTCTTTAGAATACTGTCACCAAAATCATTATTTGTGTTATTATGAACACAAAATTATCTCTCCTCACCGTAGTCTGTGACTGATTTGGGGGCACGCTGTTCTGCTTCTGCATTGCGTTTCTTATTCTTGGATTTCCAAGCATGATATACCTTTAGTCTTCTGTGAAACTCTTCTCTGCAAGCCGCCAACAGTTCAATATCTGCCTCACAAACGAGGAAGGAAGAGTGAGTAAAATCAGCAAAAATATTTATGAAATGCTCTTCTATATTGACAGGTACCTAATTTTAGATCAGTTTGTAACACTAATATGTTATCATATAGTAAACCCTCACTCTCAGCAGCCACAGGGCCTGCATTTTATGGCCCAGAAAGATCCTTAGAGTGCTATATATCCTTTTCTCTTTTAGGAGAACAACAGTCCCCAAAGTAGCTGTTCTAGTGTGAGATTTGGAGCAGTGGAATGCTACAAATAAAATTTTCACTTTGTTAAATTTGCCCATTGGCATTATCACAAGCCAAGCAGTACAGAAACAGATAAAATTTCACCGCTGAACTTCATTTCTGCAACTGAAAAGAAGAAAATCATCAATTTGACTGCTCAAATCTAGGTTCTTTTTCCAACTTATTAAATATGTTTTAATTTCGCTGAATTTCATGATACTAAGAGACTGAATGATTGCAAGGCTTTTTTATTAGTCATCCAAGGGTATCCAAACTGGCTTCGCTAGGGGTGAACACACATTAGCAACACGTATTACTGCACCACGTATTCAGCTGAAAACATTGCTCTGGTCTTGCATATGTGAAACAATAGAGAGGCAGTCAGAACTCGGAGCTATCTTTGGGTTTTAAGTACACATAGTGAAAATGGATTTGTGTCCAATTTCTACATCTAAGTAGAAATTCTGAGTTACCTTAAATCAGAAATTAACCAACTGCTTTCATTCAGAAGCAGGAAGAAACGGTAGTATTTAATAAAGGAATAATTCTTATCTGTTTCTATCTTCATAACATTGGAAGAAAATTAATGAATGACCCAACTGTGAGCTTCCCAAATGAAGTTTGACATTTTGAAAATTAAAGAATAATCTGAACATCTAAGACACAAAATATTTTACACTGGGCTTTACATGACAAATTTGCTTTTTTGTGATTTGGTGACAGCCAAGAAGTGATAGCAAAAAATTTCTCAAAACATAAAAATTCTAGGTAAAGCATAGTAACCTTTATTCCCTTTGTGGAAATACACACAACTAAGATGATTTAATTAAGAAATTATAACATGTATTTTATGGCCCAAGCAGTTTAACATCATAAAGATATAACCAGTAAAGAAGGTAAGAAAGCAAACTGTTTCTTCAGTACAGAAATAGCTTGGTTCACTACTCTCTTTGAGGTAATGGAACTTTTTTTAAATTAACATTCATCTGAACCTGAATAAACTCACGAGCAAGTTTTTATCTTTGTCATAGGAAGAAAGTAATGCCTTTCATACAACTACAACTTGACTTCTCAAATCAGAAAAAAACCAAAAACCCCACAACACCAAAAACCCAACTTACCACAGGATGTATTGATTGTATCGCGAAGCTCTGCATATTTCCACTTGCTGAGATCATGCTTCTTAGTACCAGCAGCAGCTTTCGTGGCTTGAACTAAAGGACCCCTACAATTATTAAAAATATACATATTAATTTTTTCAAGTATAAAACAGGAATTGTTACAACAGGAGGAACAGATTACACGATCAACACCACAGCACACTTATTACAATGAAAATGAGCAGCAGAGGGAGAGAATTCAAAGGCAAAATACCATCTTATTTTCAAGATGTTCAAATGATTAAGAAAAAGTGGAGGCACCTTTTATGTCCAAAATCATACAATAATCTGATTGGCTGCCTAGAGATTAAAAGGAATTGTCATTAACAGTTCGCACTTATGTGTGAAAAAACACATTCTTTTCACATGTGCCTCACCCCACGCTGATGCACATTTTTCTTGGTACTAGTCAAGACGCAGAATACAGACAACAAACATTGGCTATATATATTTTTAGTTCCATTTGAAAAAATAGACGAGGAAAAATATTTCAGAAGTAAACTAGGAGACAGGAGAAAAGGTGTTTCCTCTGCTGTTCAAAACATGAGTAGGAAAAAATCCTTGTTCCAAGACTAGAGAAAATATTCCATGTCTTTGATAAAAGACTAATTTGAGAGAAGAAATCAAATGAATTCCATATTAATTGTATAGTAGCTGTCTGAGAACAGCAATAATTATTCAGGTTGGGGGGGGGAGGGGAGATCATTAAGAGCTACCAAGGAAAAATGACCACTCTCAGAAGAAAGGTTGACCAGTATAAAAAGACTCATCTAGAAACAGCGTATTCATCATGTAGGTAGTATGCAATAAAGTCAACAGAAAATGCAAGTGAGAAATTATTCCTAAAATATCCATGATCTTTAATGGTATATACAAAGTTATCCACGTAACAAACAAACATTACATGTATGTGTATAAAGAAAAACCTAAAAATTTTTCTTTTTTCTTAAATTACATTTTTTCCTAAAAATGGTATGGATAAAGAGCAGAAGAACTCTTCCTTAGGAATAGCAAATGTCCCATGGATTATCTGGATATAAACTATGTTCAAAATGCTCCAGCATTCAGTGATCATCAGAATACTTTTTCAATGCTAAGGAATTAAAGGACACATGACTTTACCAGCCACTGCTAACGCCCATGACTAAGAATATGAGGCAAACTGAATTATCTTTCAGGATGTGAGATGATTTGTTCAGAAGAAACTAGATCTTTAACAGGGCAGCAAAATACTTGATGTATTATATGACATTAAAAATTCACAAGACAGAAAAACAGAAGAAACCAGGCCTTTTCAGGTAAAGTCTGTGCATCAGTATCTTTGTGGTATTCTTATATTATTACAGTATTATAATCCGGTGAATATTACTTTAAAGTTTGTTTTTCCATAAAGGTCTCGTGTGGGACTCTAAAGTTTTATGCTGTTTATTTTCCCTTTTTAGTTAATAGTTATAAATACATTTTCTGTGAAAAGTTTCTCTATGTAGATACACCAGTTCTGAAAGCAGAGGTAACAAGTGCCATTTATTTTTAAATTTCAGACTGTAACAACCTTTTTAACCAAATGTTGTTCTTAATAGCAACTAAACTACCTCTTCAAATGTAATTAAAACTACAGTATTGTACTGTTCATTGCAGTATCATCTTAATTATGCCTACTCATACTACTACTCTGAGTCAACACACAGCTTCCAGTCATGGTATGCGAGAAATCTGATGTAAAAAATTACCTCTTTGACTTTTAATCAATACATAGCTAAGGGACAGGAACCTTTCCTCACCCTTAGCACTACTCGTAAGTGTAAAACAAATGATTACACAGTCTCCTTCAAAATATATATATTTTAATATTTTGTTACCACTGGCATACCTGTAGGACATTAAAGGATTGCTGCTAAATGTAATTTCCGCTGCCTGCTGTCTAACCTTCTGGAATCTAATTTGACAAATCCTAAGGATTTTCTTTATTTAGCAACACTTCCCACCACCACTCTAAGAGTTTGCTACATAATTTAGAGCAGCAGAACCAGGCTGTAAGATCTCTGGTTAAACTAGTAATCTTTAAGAAAGCTAATCCAATTGAATGGCTTAGCCTTTCCATTACAGTACTACTCTGCTCTCTGCAGATCACTCTTTTCTACATGACTTTAAGCGTAACAGTCTGGCAGTAAGAAGAGCACCATACTTGACACTCAGTCACAAGCAGTATTTTCAGATTTATAAAAAAAATTAGCCTCAAGGCTTCCAGTATATGGAATAGTGAAAAAAAAAAATTAGTTGAACAAGCAAGCAGCAAGAAGTACTGCGTTTTGAATTCAAACAAAACACAACGCCTCTGATTTTGCCCCAAACTTTGTGATTTTTTTTGCACATTAAGAATTGGCCGTTGTCGTTGGAACTATGTCAATATATGCAATACAATGGAGCCATCTAAATTCACATGTTAACTTCATTACACACAACATTATTTATTCCTATTCTTAAAATGCCACTGAAGAAACAAGTTTATTTAACAGCTGTGTTCCCAATTACAATGCTACAACTAAAAAAACCATCAACCATGTGAGACAGATCATCTCTAGACTACATATACACAGCATAGTAGCTTAACAACAGATCCACTTTTAAAAAATCTAAACAATTTTGATTCTTATGTAAGCTTCAGAAAATGAATGTTAAACAGTTATTTTTGTCCTCGAGTTAAACAAAACACTTTTTAATTACTCATTGATATGGAGGACATTATAATGACTTCTTTAAACAGAGATTAGTGTTCTGACACAAACTAGTATAAGACTGTTTCAGTACTTATATTCAGATCTAAACCTGCATTCTCCTTTCCCTTGCATTGTGCATAAAAAATCTTGCATTAGCATGCAAGAAATCTCAGAAGAGGATTTTGTTTAGATGTCTTAAGAGGGGTTTTAATATGCTTTTAACATGGTAATTTTCAAAACTGCTTTTATTTGAAGGAAATTATAACTAGAATACTTTCTTATTAAAAGCACTGACGGTTACATTAACATTAAATAACTTCATTAACTCTGTGTTGATTCTGTAGAAATCCTCTTTTGAAAGATGTGGAGCCTAGTTTTCTATTATCATTGTAAGGAAGGTAAAGAGAAGAAAGCTGGAGGAACATTACCAAAATTACAAAAAATGCCTGGATACATGAATTATTCTTTTTTATATATATATATAATCAATTAAAATAGGAGTAAAATATTTGCTGAAAAAAGGTGTTCATAAAGGAAATTTATCTGAAAGAAGTAACTTACTTATCTGCTTATCACTTAAAAACCCCGCATTTCATTATTTTTCATTCTATAATAATTCAAGCCATTTCATGTGTGATTTCTNAATATATATATATACACACACAGTCCTGATTCTGTAAAGAGCAATAAATCACACAGGGCAGTGAAAATGGATGGTATGGGAAAAAAAATTTACACTAATTATATAATCATCTTTAAATAGATATTATGAGGTGTATTAGATTATTAACTTGTTTATTAAACTTAAGAAAAGCAGTGGATATAAGGTATTGCAAAATGATTTAAAGTTTACAGATGCACGCTAATAAAGATTATTTTGGGGTATTAGTGAGTAAGAGGACAATATAAATTTCCTTTGAATTAATTAGTGTTACTTTTTTTGTATTAGAGCATTCAAATGGAAAAAAAATGCCATACGCAGTCATTTGTGGCTTTGTTCCATTGGCTCTGCAAATAGAAGATATTCATGTTAGGTAAGACTACTTTGTTACCTTTCTAATAACCTGAAGTGGGAAAAGGTGGGTCTTAGTAAGTTCTACTCTCTCACATCCTATTTACAATCTTACGATTTTTTTATTTTCTATTTACTGAGAAACACTATTATACATAGGCTTTTTTTCTTCATCTTTCTCATTCAGCCATGAGTATTTTATTATTTTTAAAAAGGTAAGTTAAGATAACCTGGAAAAACTGTACAAACGAAAACTTCCTCCACCCTTTCACTCCCCTGCCCCACCTTTCCAAAATCAAAGAATATGCCCGGATAAGCATCCTGCAAGACACAACACCAATCCTCATGTAGCTACTCTGGGAACAGGACAGAGCGAGCTGTGAAAAGATGCCGAGTCTGCCATAGTGAAGACCCACATGCAGACACAGAGCACTGAATATGCTACGAATTAGAACTCCTTTGGATTGTTCCAACGCAGGGCACAGAACAGATATACTCACAATGCCTTCACGGAGACTAGCTTATTTTGGTACCATATGCTATACTACATGTTTCAATAAGCCACATAAATTAAAAATATTGCACAGTTGAAAACAGATATCTATTATTTAACTGATTTTTTACTTAAGTGCTAAGCAGTTCTGTTAATTTACCCCTAGGCGCAGTAAATCCCTTATTACATACAATTTCCAATTGTGGATGAGTAATAACATTGGATGAAACTAGGAGAGGTCCAGCATATTCAGCACAGGATGAGCAGAAATAAAAATGCTGGATCTACTGCCAAAACAACTTCTCTTCCTTGACAGCAGTCAACGAGTGTATTTCTCAAAGAAACTACTAATACTTATGAACTTTTAAATATCTATGAAAACTAATGGTGAATGCAACAAGGTATTGAAGAGAAAAAGAAATAAAGTAGAGGCTACTTATTTTCAAATACAACAACAGGTAAGTATCACATGTTCCTTAAAATGAGCAAAATACAGGAGTTTCTTCAAAGTGGCACATAAAAATCACCTTGGTACAGCACAATGGAAAATTCCTTTTTATTCATGCCAATGTGTATGCATGAAACAATTTTTTACAAAATTGTGTGAAAACACTGTAGAACCAGTATACTGCATGAATTCAGTACGGAGTGATACATGCTTTATCTTACTAGAGCAAAAATTAACAGAAAAGGGAAATATACATACATAAAATGGGTATAAAATCGAATATAGGAAGTTCCATCTCAATATGAGGAGGAACTTCTTTCCTTCGAGGGTGGCAGAGCACTGCAAGGGGCTGCCCAGAGAGGTGATGGAGTCTCCAACTCGGGAGACATTCAAAACCCGCCTGGATGCCACCCTGTGCAACCTACTGTAGGTGGACCTGCTCTGGCAGGGGGGTTGAACCAGATGATCTCTAGAGGTTCCTTCCAACCCTTAACATTCTGTGATTCTGTGAAAAGTCACAGTGATTTCAGTGTATTGTATGGTAATATGCAGGTCTCGACTCTGGAAGATGTCAGAATATAACTTCCTTAGACTCCAGAAAAATTATAATTTGTATCAGTTAAAATAAGTCCTGAGAATTTATGTTTAAATCATTAAATTACACATTTTGTTCAAAGCAATAAATTGTTTTTGTTTCAGACAAGAATTTGCAGTTTCTACCTTTAAGCCGATTCCTGCAGCTACATGGATATCTACTGTTGGATTTCACTAGAAGATGCTGGGCTCTTGTGAAGGTTTTAGGTTGTTTTTAAACAAACCAAAACAAAATCAAATCAAAGGTGAAATTAAAAGCATTTTCTTCAATTTTTGGACATGATTAAAACTCTTTGAATTAGACTGCAGAAACCAAAAGGGAAAAAAATTGCTAATTGAGAAAAAAAAAAATCTCATATAAGCAGAAATATCTGTCTACTACTTTTTTCTACATTTGTATATTATCTTGTTCAAGAAAGGATTTACATCGCTATGTTAACTCATTCAGACTATTCTTCACTTTCCAATCATTCAGAAAACAGTCTTCCTTCTCCTGCCTCCAGCTACACAGCAGAGAGAAACTGGCAGTCATGACTATCAGGATGGTTAGCTCATCATCCATTCCAGGACTACGCAAGGAAGACAAATACCACCCATGAGCAGTAGGAAACACTGGAGATCAGAGTTTCACTGACAGAAAAGTTGTTGAATTCTCTGAGCCCTTCTTGTCTAACGCCTCCCTTCTTTCGTATTTAAGAGAGTTTGCCTGGTTACAACACTTGAGTGACTTTGGGTTTACCTTCGAAGTACTGCACCAAAATCCAAACAGGGAAAGTATGAAAATCTCCAGAATGCTGTCTGTGAAGCACTTGGACATCCAGCTGAGCATGTTACAGTCTTAACTGAGACAATATAACAACTATTGTACAACTAAGGGCAAAACCACAATAATTTTAGTGGAACTGTCTAAAAATCAGTACTGTACATGACAAAAAAATTACCTGGTTATCTCACGTTAGTACACAGCTATTAAAAAAAAAATACATCTAGCTAAAATTTAAGTAGCAAAGAGAACACATCTGGGAGCCTGAAATTCCACAGAAACACTTGGGATTTTCTTACACCCCTTCTTTCAACAACAACATGCTGAGCAGACTAGCACTAATGAAGTCACCAATGATGTGATAATGTTCGTAACTGCCTTTATGCAATTTGACTGATAAGTACCACTTTTAGGGAACTTCTAAGTAGTGTTTAAGACATCACCCTTAACTTCTAAGCCGCTTTTAAGACATCACCCTTTTCTCACAAAGAGCTCTTGCTTTGCAGGAAGCATGGATCTGTATATCAAGAGCCAAGCAATTCTTGTGACGCATCACAAAGTTCAAACAAAAAAAAACCCAACACTTAAGACAACATTTAATTTTCAAATGCATCTACGTTATATGTATTCATTCCACTTTAAAAAAACTTACCAGTTAGGAAACAGAAATAACTAGTATTTCTGAACTCCAA
Organism: Chionis minor; assembly: GCA_013398295.1. Classification (NCBI taxonomy): domain Eukaryota; kingdom Metazoa; phylum Chordata; class Aves; order Charadriiformes; family Chionidae; genus Chionis; species Chionis minor. The sequence continues at coordinate 231,437 of VZSF01009049.1, read as the reverse complement.
GAGGGCTTCTTGTTAACAAAAACACACACACAAATTCACACTATACTACCGGAACAATCAAATTCCAGATAGGGTATGTTTTATTACTACTTACCGCTGAAGAATTCCATTCACTACTTTAAATGAGTCATAAAAATCATAATTTGAATTGGTTGCCATCTTTGCCAGAACTCAAAAAGAGAACTGTAATTGTATTCACAAGCACCTACCAAATTACTGATGTAGCAAGACACAAAATGGAAAAAGCCTTTAAGCAAAAGCAATCTATTTCTAACAAATTTCACAAGATCATTTGAAAAATATTGCAATATACTGACTCAAAAGGTCCATTAATTAATACATAAACACAAAAAACCAACAAAGGCGTAGTATTCACAAAGGGATCAGGCTACAAAGAAGAAAAATAAAGAGGGGAAAAAAAAAAGATTTAACTACTTAACCCCATACCTGCGCAATCCTAAATCAAGCTGAGCCTCATCACTGATGAGTTCTGCCTCACTCTGGGCGATTCTCATTGCAAGTTCATGATCACGACGTTCCTGTTCAAGCACTGCCTGGTGCTGGGTTTCCTCTGCTCGTTCTCTAGCTAGCTGAGCCTCAATTTCAGCCTGTTTTATAAAAATACACCTTTAACTTTCTCCAATAAAACCCAAAATACTACATAAGCAAATGATTAGAAAAATATGCCAAGTAGTATATTAATAGCTTTCAAAACATGCCAAAATTACAGAACTGAAAAAGTAACAGCATTAGTATTTAGTTAGACCCATGAAAAACAAAGCAGCTACAGATTGCATCTTGGTTTTCATACAGTTTATCCAATCATTATTATCCACCACCTGTATTACCTTTTCAAATTAAATTGCCAACCAATTATTCCTTATTTTAAAAACACATGAAGCTTTTTGTTAGCTATTATGAAAATTAGACTTCAAAAGGTTTTAGAATCATTAAAACTGAGATGATACAGAGCAATATGGTTACTCCTCCACAGCACTAACACAATATTCCCTTGATATTCTGCACTTGGCATTATGGCACTTTGCAATAGGCATTGCTTTTGCCTGTAGGTCTGTGCCTCATTTTGAAACGGCATCAAGACAAACACTGGAATCCTCTGTGGACCTGATCTGGCCTTGAATTTAAGCAAATGGCAAAACTCCAACTTACTGCAACGCGGAAGCAATCCAGATATACTGCTTCTGCAGAGCAAAACTATAAGCCTCATTTACCATCATTATTTAACAAAGAGACTTGCACACACGGTAAGTAAAATGCGACCATCCAATCCACACTTCTGAAAGTCGAACATGCCAAGTCTTAGCAGTGCCTTTCTCGGTGTGGAAAAGTCACAGGAGACAAAGTCACTTCCCACTAATCGTCGTGAATTTGCACCACTGAAGCAGTGCAGTAACACCACTGACTTTACCCTATGAAAACGATTTTAGATTAGCTGATAGTGACAACCACCAGAAGGACAGATAATGAGTAACTGTGCAAAAGAACGAAATACCCTACTGGGTTATGTATCTGCTTTGTATCCAAACGCAGCATTTCTAACTGAAAGTGTAAATTACATTCTGCATTGTACATATCCACATCTCAGAAACAAACAAAAATAAAGACAAGCCCTAGAGATGCTCATAGTGCTGGCAGACCAAGTTTTTAAACCTTCTGGCAACAGGCGAACTTGCTTCCTCAGTGGACAAAGTTTAATCCATTTAAACTGCCCCTGAATGGAAACTTATCCTATGAATTTCTCACAAAACACTGGGCACATCTACAATGGTCTCCAAGGAATGATTTAGAGACTAGCCAAATAGCAGCTTACTCTCTTTATGTTTGAATTCTGCAAGCTGGTAGTGTTCATTATTCTGACACAGGTGACTGACCCAATAACACAGGAAAGATTCATTTTTCATGAAAAACATTAGGCATTTCTCTATTAGTTCTAGTGACTTGTTTATCAAGAACGAGGGTGAGGTGATAGAAAACAGTACACAGATGCAAGGAGGATAAGCAGTGCTAGGCTAACTCCAGGGATAACAACATATAGGAGAAAAATTCTGTTTCTGATCAATCATGGACAGGGCTTAAAATAATCTGTAAACATCAGTGACCACAGCTCTGTGCTTGCTACAACTATCCCTACAGGGAAGATTTTTCTTTCCGAGACTGCTCTCCCAGGTCACCCAGGCAATCTCCAAAAGAGGAAAACATGGGTATACGAGCCAAACACGCCTCTGAGTGAGAGTTCATGATGGGATCAGGAAGAAGTGTCAGGAACCAAGGGGGAGGGGTGGAGGAGCAAGGTTTGAACTGCATGTATCTATTCTACATTAATGTAGTCCAAGGGGCTACTAGAGACACTCCTGTATTCTCTCATTATTACCAATATTCTGGTGTTTACAGTTAAGCTGTTACACAACACAGCCTGAGTGCAGCTGTGACTTCTACTAAAAGAGTGTCAAACTTGCCCAACAAGGAACATTTGCAAAAACTTCAAAGACTAATTCTGCAGTGCTGTGTATTTTTAACTTTAAAAACCCTTTAAAAACAAACGCATCTATACTCAGAAGACTGGAACTTGCATCTAGACTATAAATAGGTGATCTGTCTTTGGATGATTTTCACCTTACATTTACTACTAAAGCAACATTGGTGAATGACTCGGAGACATGCATTTATAAAATAAAGCAGTCAGACCCTGTGGAGAACCTAAGCTGTGAAAAGGATTCTTAAAAAAAAAAAAAACAACCAACCAAACAAAACAAACCAAAACACCCCAAAAAACCTCCCAACCCTAAAAAACACACAACACCAAAAAAACCCCAAAAAACCAAAAAAAACACCACCACTAGAAAAAAACCAAGTTTACCTGCATACGCTTTTCTTCCTCTTCCCTCTTTTTCCTCTCCTCCTCTTCCTGTTTTCTCTTTGCCTCAATCTCAGATTTCCTATTATAAAGGAGGAGGAAATGAAAAAATATTATTATAATGCAGGCGAACAAGAGATAGGAGAGCAGCTTCTATAAAACTGAATGGTAACCCAGAAGTCAGTATAGTCCTGATGATAGAACACTACATGTAAAGTCAAGTCCATCTGTATAATTTCTTCCATACTCTATTCTGACTACACTTACCTTATAAATCACTGGGAAAGGAAACATTTTAACACTACACAGCACACCAGGAGTACAATCCAAGTGTCCCTCTTTAAGCACAGGACAATTAAAAACAACCTCATTAAATTGCCTTTCCTATTTTTTCCCTCATTCTATAACCAATAACTTGTTCAAGACTCACAGACGTCTTTCCTCTTCTTCCTTCCTTCGTTGTTGTTCTTCCTCCTCACGTCTCTTTCTTTCTTTTTCCATTTCTTCCTGGATGCGTCGTAGCCTCTCCGCTTCTTCCTCTTGTTGTTTCTTCTTTTGCAGTGCACTCAGAAGCTGCTCTGAGCTTCTAACTAGAGCGTCATATTCTTTCTGTATCTGTTCCCTAGTCATTATAGTGGTCTGCAAAATGAAATAAGAGGGGATTATATTCTTTTACATTTATAATTCACTTTTAAAAATGTATATTGAAAAAAATAGGAATTGAAATGAGAGCATTGAACAGTATAATTAAATTATATATACACTTCAGTGTGGGGGAGCTTGAGTACTTCCTTCCTGAAAACCCAGGAATCTGTTACTCTCCTCTCTCATATAAAACCACACAAAGTTATCCCAACTTTATTACTAAAATTGAATATGACTTCTGTTTAAAACATGCCTTTATTTTTTTAAACCTTGCAGTTTTAAGCAGCAGAAATTAATTCTTAACCAAGCGAAGATGAAAATTAAGGGCATTTTGTGTCATGTTCTTAGGTGCTATAGTAGTTAGTTACAACTCTGCCTTCTATGTCATAGCACAGTTTCTCTTACTATGTGTGCTAACGCTCAGAAAAAGTATTGGACCATGCTGTGACTTTTTTAAAAATGGTATTAGTAGCAAGTAACAGATTGAAAATACTTAAAACAATAGTCTTTGCTACATATGTTTTCAAACCTCATTGATAGCTACAATTTAATTTCATTTTACCATGCACATTGATGGGGACTAATAAACCTGGAATATGGGGTGTTTGCTGACCTCTTCGGAGGGTGTATGATGATGATAATCAAATCATCTAATTTTTATTATAAAAGAGAACTCTAAGTTGGCATGTTAACTCTATCATGTTTTCAACCATGGTTTTAAATAGAAAAATCTTAATACTGAGAAAGCTGTAACATTGCATGAAATAAAAATACAACACATCAATTTTTTCTAACGTTTATAATCCCCAGTGTGCTTTCATTCTTTGTGCTCTTATGGTAATAAATTGTGAACTGTAGACCCTGAAGTATAATCAACAAGCTGAATTCTCTTTACTGCCAAGTCTGTAAAACCTCATAATTGGAATATAAATCTCTTCACTTGGTGATAAATACTTGTATATTTCAGCCCTGATTAATTTAAAACATTACTAATAGGCATTATTCCAATAATAAAAGCAACAAGTAAATTATTAACAACACCTGTCTCATAATAGCAACATGCATTTTTGCTTTAAATTCTCCAGTGCCAACTTTAAAATACAGATAATGATACCAAAGTCTATCCATATGCACCCAGTTTCAGGACTCACTTCCGTTACATTCACAAATACCTTTAAACAGGATTTACCCAGTACCTCTGAAAATTAAGACCTCTATATTAAAATGTCTTTTCTATTAAGAAAAATAGATTGGCTTTCTACCTTAGACTAAGTTTTTTAAAAGATTCCAGTAATAAGAAAATATTTCTAAATATTATCATACCTTAATTTTGGTCATCAAAGCATCAATAGAATACTCCAGCTCCTTGACCTGCTTGCTTGTGTCTGCTTTCCCCTCCTTCAGAGCACTTACCACTTCATTAAATTTGTCAAGTCTCTTCTTCAGGGTACGCACTTTTATCAGGCCATCAATGCTGTGAAGGTAAGACAGTTTATTTGTATCTTGAGATTGTTCTATGAGGTGATATTTTTAAAACTACTACTAATCGCTCACACTAAAGAGGTAGACAGGGGAGACAAGTTACACCTTATAAAACTCACCCGCTTTTATGAAATTCAAACATCACAGGAAGTAAGTAAGGAATGGAGCCTTTTGTAAATAATAAAACTGATTAGCAGATAATGACTCGAAATGGAAAAACACATTTTTATTTTGAGAATTAATGTAGGTTGTTGATTTTTTCCCCAATAACACATCATTAGTATCCACTAGAGGATTTTGACAGGAGTGGATAAAGGTTGAGTTGTGCCACTTACTCAAAGAGCAACTGCATCAGATAAAACTTAACTACACAGCAGCAAACTCAGCCATTAGACCCCACAGGGGGCAAAAAAAAGTCTGGAAAATAAGAGTCCAGGAAAACTTGGGAGCTTTTTGAAGAACTAATACTGAAGGCCACACATACAAGTTACAACGCTGCAAAGACAGTCTTCTTAGACAGAAATCACTGAACTGGGATTCAGGAAAGCACCACAGAAGAAGTAGAAACTCAGTCAAATCATTAAAGGCGATTACAGAACAGCTTAAAGATATAGGGACATGGTCAGAAATGCCAAAATACAAAATGAAACAAAACTATCAAATGATGGCAAAGAAAACACTTTATAAGAACAACACTATCAAAGAACAGAGAGTCAGATTTCTATCAAAGAACTAAAAGGTGTCAGCAGAGCTTAACCAAAGCAGTTTTTCCATCAGTATTCCATGCAGTCAGATGGAATTACTTAATTTCAAGAAACAGTACAGACAGAACTCACATTATATTTAACATAAAAAAGTAAAGGGGCCAATAAAGGAAGATGTGAAGAGGTAAAGGCAAAAAATTAACGAGCCGAAATTTCATTTAGAGAGACTTAAGTAAGGATTTCTAATAACTAGGCTATCACTGAAGGATTTTTATGAACAAAAAACTCTTAGGGAAGGTTCAGATTTAGTCTGTTTATCCTTGGGAAAGACAGAAGGAACACAGCACCTTTCAAAATCGCAGTCATACTTAGCATCAGCCTAGGGCTTCAGATATATTTAGTTAAGCATAATAAATCCCCCTCTTTACATTCACAACAAAATATTATTAAAAATCCATTTTCTTCAACCAAGGAATATCCTCTTACCGTGGTTTGTGCTTTCTCTTGCAAAGCCACATACGGATAGTCTTTTGGATTTTGATGCAGGCACTGGCTCGATATTTTATCTTATTTTTCACTGTAAACACACAGAAGATCTGAGTCTCAATGGTTTATACAATTTAAGACAACTCCTATACTACTCACACATTTGAGGGCTCAAAACTGTATGGAGACTGTATTTGCTTGAAACCCAGGTCTGTATCAGAACCACAACACTTAAGGCACAACAGACAACAGAATTCACAATCCTGAGCCAGACAGAGGCTGCTTCCCAAAATGAACAGGAAGAATTAAGCACATGAACACTCACACATGTGCATACTGCCCCCCTCCTGCCCCCAGATTCACAGAAATCTGTAACTTCAGTGAAAAGTCAGCAGACCTAGCAAGCAGGAAATGCTCAGCTCCAAGATTAAGTCCTGCACTGAAAGGTAACCAAGTAGCCAATATCTGCTAGAGATAATAAAGTGGCTGCAACTTTGCTGAGCATTTCTGTGCAATACTGAAATAAAAGAACACAAAACTAAACTTCCAACTCTCATTCTTCTAATACAGTGTTTATCTACAGACTCAAATGACTGGGACCAGGAGGCAAGTTAAACAGAGAATAATGTCAAGCCCTAGGCACAAGTACGTGTGCTGAGCTGTGCTGAGCAGCTCAGAAGTGCAACAATAAATGCAGTTTCTCCATATGTACTGGAAGAAGCATGGACGCCTAAGGCTCCACGCGGCCTTTAGTCATCAGCTGAGCACATGGTTTGTGAACACAGTGATAATTAACTACTGGCCTTAGGTGATTACAAAGATGCACTCTACTTTTCATGTCTCTATTTCAGCTTTATTCTGGGGATAAAATTAGTTTCTAGTTTCCAATAAAACACACCAAAAAAAGTAAGGTACGTCAAATGAGAATATTGTTTCCCCGGGTTTCTACTTTTCCAACACAGTGACAGACTTTCTGTCCTATTTTCCTGAAAAATATGCTAACCAGCATAGTTTCTAGGTCAAAAACATTATTCTAGTGTTAGTTTCTCGTGTCTGAAAAGTGTGATAAGAATTCACTAATTCTATTTGCCTTAGTATGAAAAGCAACAAATAGTACCTGATCAGTGACAGATGTGGATGTGACAACTGTGCTGGCCCAAATGCACAGCCATAAGGCATGAGGCCTTCATACTCTTCTTCCTCGTCTGAATATATGCTTTCTACCCTCTGTGTTATTACACATCCCTGACATCCTGCATCAGACCCTTCCCCATCTCCCAGACATTTTTACTGAAACACCCTACAGACACCAATCTCTATTCCACACTGCCTCAATTCCTACTCTGCACAGTAAATTGGGCAGGCCAAGCACTTACAAACTGCATATCAGTAGTAACAGGCACTTATTTGCTGATCAGCAGTAAATCCTGGAGTGGAGATGTTGGCCCTGTAATTCATGTCAGTGTCTTCAAACACTTGGTTTCTGTCTGGAGATGACAACCTCTGTGCAGACACTTCCCAAAAGTACATGACTCCATGTTGTCAGCCGAGAGTTGAACTACTGTTCTTTCCTGCTCAGGTTTTAGTCTCTCCCCGGCAAAACCTGTGATAACTAGTTATTTCTGTGCAAGTGTCTACCCGGGCCTCAGTAAGCCCCCAAGCAGACTGGACCCAAGAGACTGGTGGTGTGCTGTATGTTCCACTTTTAAAAGCCTCTCTCTAAGCCCACTATGTGTACCTAACATGAAGCATTAAAAAAAAAATATCTCACCAACCTTGAAAGCAATTACTCAAACTTTAGTACGCAACCATCTGCTATATGTGTTCTTAGCCACATCCCAAGGTGATAATAATTGCTTTTCTATATTTTGGACAAATATTTTGATTTAATAAAACATAAAATACATACATTTAATCACTGACAGAGAACACCACTGAACTTTTTTCCAACGACTGCAGATAAGCCAGCGATTCACTCGTTTGACTAGCTCTGCTAAGTGATCCGGATCAGACTTCATTATCTGATCAAACTCTGCAAACTAAATACATAAATAAGAGTTTTACAAATTAGGAGAACAGTGAAAGTTACACATTATTATTTAAAAGGATGTTGAGTTAAAAAGGTAAAATATTTTTAATGTAAACAGTATGTCATTATATCAGCTTCCAGTTAGTTCAAGTGAGCAAGTGTGTCTGTCATCACTTTACTCTTTAATAACAGAAATGGCTACGGGTGGGGGGGTTGTTTGTTTTGCTATTTAACTGATGTGAAACACTTAGCATTTTGAATAATCCAAACACTTACTAATCACTAAAAATATTTAGTGCCAAAATTTTAAAAAATTGTTTCTTTACATCCTGAACAGCTACTTTTTTAACCTTTGTGTAAAAGTCCAACTAAAGGCAACCTTTTCTGAAAATCCTGCACTTCTGGTCTTTGGTAATTATGACAGTACGAACATTCTTTTGGGACTACAGTAATTTTCCTTTCTAGTCACAACAGCTCCCTGCTTCACCCCCTTTCTCTGTACAGCAGCAGCAATACTCAGAATCACAGAAAGGGATTTCAGCTATAAATATATTTTACTAGAAAGCATTTTTCCTTTGCTCTGACTTGCTCTTTTTAATAGTCAACAGAAGTCTTAATTGACTGGTAGAATGTCTGGGAATACAAATATTGCATAAGGAATAAAGCAACATTAGCAACAAGACTATGAAACCGATGCTATCAGTTATTACATATATTTTTTTCATAGAAAATGAACAGTATTTACAAAAAAACCTGGGCAAACTTATTTAAGTTGGCCGCATCTTTAGCAATGTGTTAAGCAATGCCACCTTCAGAGCTCCCTTCCAACTGAAATTATTCTAAGATTCACATTCATGAACTCCAAGAGAAACATTACCTTTCCGGGTCTAAAAAACACCTTGGTTAACCCAAATTTGTAATCATTTTCATTCAGTCCCAAAGCTTTAAATAATGCCTGAAACACAGAAAACAGTTAGGATTATATCAGGCCTCCTTCAAAAAAAACCCAAACAAAAGTTCAATCCCACCCCCCCATACATTTTCTGTCCTGGATGATATAGAAGAAGAATTAATTTCTTTCTTACCTTGCAAAAAAGCCTAGGATCCAGTCGAGCCAATTTTTCAGGCAAGTATTTCTTGTACATATTATACAGTTCATGAAATGAAGCTCGTGAAGGGAAACCACCTTGCATCAAATCCAGAACAGACACCATTCCTAGATTCACAGAAACACATGCACATGTGTTGATACCAACACTCACATTGGTACCAGTAAATTGAAAAGGAAGCAGTGATTTTTATGATAACCACTTGTTTATGACATAAGCCTCAAAGACATTATTCACGCTAAATCACAAAGTTCAAATAGGACTTGATCCAGCCTCTAATACTTCTTGATCATGTGATCATTCACAAAAATTTAATACTGAACAGATGTGAAGAATGCAGACAATTTCCTCCTTAATTTAGAGGTAAGTAACATCCAATCATGCTGAGAATTTTTTTCTAGTATTTCTTCTAAATATTTTTTTCTTTTTAGAAGACTTGACATTTTGATTTTTAAAGAAAAATAACCCAAAAAACCAAACAATGCCCCACCAGGCTTTTCTTTTCATCATGTCAATGATATTTGTGGTACAGATGCAGCGTCTAATACACATGTAAGTGCTAGAACATTTAGTGTACTTGCAGTACTAGGTATAAGCTGCTAAACTCTAATTTTAACGTCCCAAACACTGTTTATACGTTTTGGCTGCAACATCAGTGAAGCACAAAGTCAGTAAAAGCTTCAAGCAGCACAGGCCATGCCAGTTTTTGCCACTGCTTTACATAACCCTATCAACAGATTTTGCATATACATTAATAAGTTAGCCCTTAAATTGTGGTTCCTGGCTTTAAACTTAATTTTTTGCATTTTTGCTTTCAATGGAATTTTTATTTGTTTACACTAAGTCTTTATTTTTCAAAAATGTTTTATAGCATTACATCTTGCTTTTTTAACTTTACATATTGTAACATTTTTTTACTAGATCAAGCTTCATTTACTGTTGCTAAAGTAAGCACATCTAGAGAAGTGAACTTGTAAGACTACTGTAGAGCATTGCTATTGTTGGGGGCGACATTTATTTTTTCCTCTCTGACATGTCAAATGCACTTAATCTGAGAAGACCTACTGCTAATGAGGTTAATGGAAATTCTAACTGTTGAAAAGTTAAGCTTTTGTGATGATAACATCACATATTAAACGTGGACTTGTCAAAATATCAGCTGCAGAACCTTCAAGTATATTGACTACAAATAGAGGAAAAAAATAAGCACAAGCTACTGAAAGTACAAAAACACAGAAAAAGGAAAAAATAAATATTGAAGGACTTTGATGAACAAACTGTGAAGAATGACAATACTAGCACTCTAATTCCCAAGCAAGCAGTTCCTTCCACTGTTCAAGTGGGGCATGAGCAAAACACTAATAGTCATTCTTTACAATAAAGCTGTAAAATTGGGAAGTGCCTAACATTTCAAGAATAATGAAAATGCAGCATTGCGAGCTGTAGTACATAAAGCAACAGGAAAGGCTACGCTGAAGTGTCCTTGTTGGAAGTTCAGCTCCAGATCAAATTAACAGTGGTATAAAGAAATTTTGAAAAAGTAAACCAAGACAATTCAACTCTGCCACAGTATCTGTAAAATCAAAGAAAACAGGTGTGATATCTCAGCTAATAATGACTGCCTCTAAACACACACCCGAGTTTTTAACACTTAACTGCCACAGTAATTTAAAAGAAATTCCTTTGTTCTGGAACGAACTGCTGCCCTATTAACATCGTGGACAACACAGAGAGATGGGATTCAGCTCCAGGTCAGGAAATCTATACATTTATGTACCAATATACAGCTACATGTTTCCTTACATACGCAGCTGGTGCCTGAACTCTCATTATAATCTATGGAAAAACAGTTGATGAAAATTACATGAACTCTTCTTACAAAGAAGAGACCTTATGTTTGTTCAGATGAATTATTTCTAGAGTTCTATTGACTAAATGAGAGCTAACTTACTATGAATCTAAATAACTGTTCATAGGTCATATATAAGCTACTTTCTAGAAAGCCACAGTTTGAGCAAGGAAATATTGCTTCCATCTCACATATTTCAACCTTAGGTTAATCTATAATGCCCAAAGTAATAAACAGAGGGAAAAATATCAGTGGCATATATTACCTGAACACTGAAGCTGAGAGAGAATCTGTCCTCCTTCAAAATGGTGATTTGTCATCTTCAAATTGGGTTTGATACAGCGAATAAAGCTAGATCCCTGTTACCAAAACAAGAAGTTAGCAGAATCTACACATTTATAAACTTCCTGAAATAACAGTCAAGAACTATGGGCTGGGGGAAAAAAAAAATGTATAAAATAATAGTGTTCTAAAAGAGAAATGCTGACATTCTTTTTCTGTCATGTATCTGGTTTGCACTCTAGCCTTGGCCTTGATGTAGCTGATCTCAATGGTCAAGCTATTCATTGGATCCTCAGCTTTTGAGTTTTTACTCGACCGTTCTTCTTAACATTAGTACAATCTAATTACAAATTAGCAGTCTAGATTCTACTACTCTCATTATCTTGTACAGTCACATCACCTAAATGCCTCAGTCCTCCAGAGCTCACATCAGTGAACATTCTAACAGCCTCCTGACACTGGAAACATGCCAGATGAACTTGACCTTCCTTTCTTCTAAGTTTTACTTTTTACAATTTCTTCTGGCTCATGGCTTCGTTCTCCATTCCCCCACGTTGTTCCAGTCTGCTCCTCTCTTATCACCGTGTCTGCCATCTCTACAATTTGACCACTGCTTTCTCAGATCATTTCACATTCATTAAGTATGGCGTTTTTGCAAAACACCATCCAATTATTCAGATTTTCCTGTAAGAGGTGGCTGCTAACGATAACCTAACCTTATATACTAAAACAAAACGGGGACTGAGAAAACACAGTATTACTCTTGGTTTGCAGTGTCTTCTCTCTTTTTCCATCTCAGCTGAGTCTGAGAGAGCACCTGCCACGGGAGCTCTATATTAACAAAACACCCGCAGCCATGGGTTAGCTAAACTCCTAGTACAGCAAGTCTGGCCACATACTTTTTCCCTGGACTGGGTCTCAGTTCCAGAGTGTTCTGCGTGGAGGAAGAGATCATCTTTCTTTCAGACCAGCCTCATAAGTACAGTAAAATCTTAACGTTGGCTACACCACAGTACTTGTCCCATTTGTTTCCAATGTTTTTCCCCCTTTTTCTTTTTTTGAAAGAGCATAAACTCCTATCTAGAATTGGTTAGACCTAGATCATGTAGTCAAGAGAAACAAGAATGTGTTCCTACAAATACTTAAGTTCTAAAAAAAAAAAATATGTGAGTATGTTGAACTACATGGAGAATTCCACAAACTATCAAATTACATCAACTAAATTAGCAAATACTCATTAGGGGAATCAGGTTCTTTGACCATGTGTACATTTACAGCCAATCACAAAAGTGAAATCAAACATTTTACTTTTAAAGGCTTTATGGAATCTGAAACCAGAAATTAATAAGAAATTATCTGCCTTACTTCTAAATAACATCTCTAAATCTTCTGCAAAGTAGTCATCAATGATAAGCAGTGAATGGAGAGAAATAAAAGTGGCAAAAAAGGAGACTGCAGCCCAAACAGATTTCATGTTGTTTACGCAAACTTTCATTCTACGACTTTTTTTTTTAAAAGATAATGGGTTTTTTTAAAGTAACTCAAGAATCATCATCTGTACAGCAAGACATTTCAAAAGTGCCACATAATTAAAGCAACTATTTATCACATTTATTATAAGCCACATTGTTGAGATAATTGATTATCTTATGTCAGAAAATTATGAATTTGTGTCTGTATATATACTTACAGTACTGTGAAGCTTCTCAAGAAGCAAATTTAACTGAGTCTGTAAAAGAAAACAGGTAATTCAGGAGTCTTACGATGACAACTACAGAAATACACACACAGAACAGTGGTACGGCATTCCCGCATGCATGTTCATTGTTAGTAAATCAAACAGAATTGATAAATCAAACATTCACAAATTTTAACAGAAAAAATCATGCAAGTATGCATGAATGATCCTGAGGAAGCTGCTTGTGTTTAATTGTACAACAATACTGAATGGACTAGTCACTTACCACAACACAGTTATCAAAAACAAGCGCAAACCCGTTTGTGAAAATAAAGGAAATAATGGCTATGTAATAAAATTATGAAGAAAATGAGACTGATCAGCAATAATTAAAAAAAAACCAACCATTAAAATTTGTGAAAGACCAAATTTAATCTATAATAAGTATGTATTTCTACGTTAAATAATTAACACAGAAAACACATATGCTCAGGGTTTTCTTGCAGTTTTTTGAATCTAAGTCAACATTTCGGTGAGCAAACTTGCATAATCTATTTTTAATTCCAAACTTCCAAATTTTTAGTTCTCTGTTGATGATGACAGACTATAATTTTAAAATCACATTTACTAAGGCTGGATTTAAACATACAGTGATAAGAAAAGATCACAGTCATATGACTATTTGGGGGCAAGTCTACAGAATCACCAGAGACTTAAGGCTGTCAGGGAAAACGAGTTACACTTGCTATTGAATGGAACTTAAAATATTCCTGAATCACATCAGGAATATAGTTACACTTTACAGATGTGTCTGTTTTACCATATAGATTACCGCTGTGCCAGCCTTTCTAGTTTACTAGCAAGCATTAAGACAAAATTCTGTGTATGTCTCAACATATTACTTTCTGTGCTAGAACAAAAATTGAAATGATCTGACTCCTGACTAATTTTTTTTTTTTTTTTTTTTTTACCAGATGATTTCAACTATCTTGAATCCAAGAAACCTAATCTGCATGGACAATATGCATCACTTACAGCTGCCAGTCATCCTTCCAGTGGATAAAACTTTTGTAAATTACCATGGATATGGTTAGAAAGAAAGAAGGAGGGTCACAAGAGGCATGACAAACACTAATAACCTCCTGCTTGGTTCTCTCACACACTCTTTATATCTACTTTAATATAATCTTTATGTTTTCTTAAGTTAGAAATGCTTAATTTTGGAAGAGACAGCCTAATTTCCATCAACAAAATACACTTCTGCTAGAGGAAAAATACCCCTTCCTTATGCTCTGTGATTTGACAAGAAATAAGCCAGAGCCATTCTCAGGTAAATTTCACAAATGAAATGATCATATGAATAAAACATTGCTAAAACTACTGCTCTTTGAATTATAACAATTTAATCCATTATTACCATATTAAGGTAAAATTATCCCAAAGATTCTTGAGTAGATCTGATGAACTAATTAATCATTATTTCCTCAACTAGTTTATGTGAATTAATTTTAATTACTTATAAGGAAGGGACGTGTGAAGGATTTCATACAGAGAAGTCCCTGCAACACCATCTAATAATTGATGTAATCAGAAGAATTCGAGACTGACGTACATACTGACGCACTAAGAATTCTTATTCTTGGAGAGATGAAATTTCTACTAAGATAACAGAACTTATTTTGATGTCATCTGAAGTGAAATTTTCAAGGCTATTAGTGTTCATCAGTAGCACATGTTGTGTCTGGGAAGGTAACACTAAATGAATTACTGGAAGTAACACATACATTCAAAATGCCATGAAACTTGGAAACATTGAAAGAATTACAGGTTGATGGGCCAGATCCAAAGAGGACTTTAGTCATGTTCTCGGTGCAGAGGTGAACACCAAAGTCCAAAAGGCAATCCAAGAAGTTCCCCACTCAATTGCTGCTTAACTTAAAAAATGCCTTCCTTTTTACTTTAGCCCTCTTCGGGCAATGGTATCATTCACATGTCCACATCGATTGGACATGAGATGCTATATCCAAAAGGAATGCAGAACCCAGACGAAGAAAGTGTAAATCACCTCAAAGGCCCCACAGTTGGTTTTATTTTGAAACGCAGTTAAAAACAGAACAGCGGATCCTAACTTCACCGACAACACACTCATGACTGCAGGGCTTGCTCAGGAGATGGCTTATCTGTATGTAATGCCATTTTTCAGTCTGCCTTCTGATCATGCATTTTATATTAAAGCAATTGCTACAGTTTAATACTACAACCACTATATAACGAGGAGGAAATAATCATCAGAGTGAAACTCAAGGAAGCAGACCACCCAAAACCCAGTTAAATACCAAAACCACTACCTTGCGAGTCAGGCTATGTGTCTTACTTTTCCTGGCCCCATCAAAATTTAATTGCTGGCTACGTAACAACCCATCTCTGGAAAGGTATAAGGAGAAAGCCCGATGTCAGATAGGCCATTAACTTGGTCCTACAGGAAATACAGTAGACATAAAACACTGAATACAGTATAGATCTGTGTTCTGACAACCTGAAGCAGAATACTGTTGCTATAGAAGAAGCAAGTGCTGCTATGATATCCTTCCTGTTCTTCAGCCCTTGCATTTTTAGAGAACAGTTCTAAACACTAGCCAAAGATAAGATTAGGCAAGAAGGAATTAATCTTGCAGTCCCGATTCAGCACTTGGCCTTGATGGAGCAGAAATGCATAAACGCTCTTCTGCTATTGGCGGTGCCCCACTCTGCAAGAAGGTTTTTGGCTTGTTTGATACCTGCTTTCCCAAGGGACTGTGTAAGGAGTCTAGCAAGGAACATGATGTGGGGTTTTAGGTGCCGTAGGTAAGGCAGCACACCCAAAATGTTGCAGCACTTGACTTGAAGGCATATAAATCCTTCATTGGATCTGGCCCACTTGTCTTGAGAAGAGCTCTTGCTGAAACTGCAGCAGCTCTACCAACAGTAAATCCATGAGATTGAAAAATTTACCTGCAGCCCATGGTTGTGCCTGCTTTTCATCTCTTAATTCCCCTACAGTTCTCTTTCTAGCCATCCTGAGCTGGAATAGTCCAGCTAAAATAAAACTGCCGAATGAGAAAAGGATGCAGAAAACATTTGGAGAAGATAAGGTTTGAAGGTCAGCTTTACAACAAGCAGAAGAAAGGAGAAAATGAGGAGAAGCATCAGATTCAGGTATTGAGAAACATTCAGCACAACGAACATCTTTCTGTGAAAGTCATGACTATTTCAGAAGAGGAAAAATGGTGGTTAGGTTAGGTATTGAATTTTGAGAATGGCAAACTGTAGCCAATTGACACATCTGCTAGAATGCACAATTAAAACAGGATAGAAGAACACCTTTTGTCACATTTAGAGCCCCTTTAAGTCCACAGAATCCAAACTTAGATCTCAAGACTTTAAACCTTTTGAATGAAGATTTCCATGTGGCTTTGCAAAATTCTGTCTCAAAAATTACTGTGTAAACTCTGTAAGGACTATTATGAAACATGTTTTTGACAGAAACCCACAGCACGTAGCTTAAATATACTGGTTACTTATAATTCAACAGAAAAAAAAGCTATTTCACAAGATTTTCTTTGTCTGAATCTCAAGTTACCACTACTTCTCACAACCTTAGGTTCTACTTATTTCAGGTAACTTAGAAGTGGCATATATTACAAGAAGGTAAGATTCTTTGCTATATTATGTTACCTTGAATTTGTTTCCCACACTGATGAAACTAAGTTTCCCAGCTTTTTGTTTGGGATCCTTGTTGTTGTTAGAATTAGATTCAAATAGCTGTCGAACAAACTTGTCCTTGGATTCACAGATAAGAGATTCAAGGGACATGTGCAAAGCATCATTGTTTTTTTCCACAAATTGCATCTGAAAAGACAACCCCAAAAATAATAGTATTGCCCCAGTTACTTGTCTTAAATAAAATTAAAGAAAACAATGTTATGTACTTAATTCAAAAAAATGAGCAAAATATGTGCAGTAAATATTCAAACATGATTTCAAACAACTTTTCAACTGGACACACAAAACACTAATGACAGAGAGAAAAGCTATTCTTAAATTTGAAGGATGTTGGAATCATGAAACCCAAGGTAAGGTTTAACACCTTTTAAGAGATCAGTTCTGTTTTTGTCAATAAGTATCCTCGTTTCCATTTCTAGCACTCAGCATATCAGCACACGGGAGTTCTGAGAAGCTTAAGTCTTCACTGCTTGCAATATCACTTAAGATCTGTTGTGAAATGGGAATTAATATGCACACTTTAATTGGTGCATCTACACAGTTTGGAAAATGAAATGAAAAATGGTTATTTTAGTAGTACTATGACTATTTAAGACAGTTGATTTAATAAAAGATATTGTCCGTTCCTACAAACATTACCTCTCTGGTTTATTTAAATTGGCTCGCTAACTTTTAGACCAATACATCAAAACACTAGTAACACTAACAAAATTCTCAATACCTTTTGCTGCAACGTTAATAGTGACTTTGATACTTCTGAACAGAAGACGCCAAGACTAATCAGAAGAAAATATGAATTTCCCAGATAACCCGTAAAGGGATTTAACACTGATGAGAATCAAAGGACAAACACAGGCCTCCAAAATTCCCCTGGACTATGAAAATACAAGAATGGAATATGAATGCAGCCAGAGGAGCATCCTCACCACAAATGAGATTGTGAGAACTGCCACAAATGCAGTGAGAAACAGGAACAACAGACAGATGAGCTAAACAGCAGCTATAGTCCAAAAGTTTTAAGGTCCAGGCTAAGCAAGGCCCTCTAAGGGAGGGGATAAATTAAGTCAAGCATATTAGCATAGCTTTTGGACCTAAGCTATCTCATAGCTGATTAGCTCTGACAGCAGAGCTCATGTTCTCATATATGGCTCCTCTGCTCCTGAAGACGCTCTAAGATATTGTTTACATACCATGATGAGGTACACAGTTCAAGACAGAGCACTTGGAACAAAGGTGTTCTAATTTTATATATTATTTTGATACTGACTTAGTGAGTGACCTCAGAAAAATCAGGTAGGTAACACACAGACTTTAATTTTCTTTCCTATTTGTAAAATGACTTACAGAATGTGCCTACTTCAAAACAGCACAGCAATCATTATCATTCTTGGAGTATTCTGAAGTAAATAAGAAAAAGCCCTTAAAGTACATGTTTTCAAATGACCAAAAAACATCTTTGGAAGTAGCTTCCCTCTTACACACTGGAGTTATAGACCAGAAAAATGATGCATTATGGATCTTTTGTTTATCCTAAACTCTTATTTCTAAAAAAAAATAATAATAATAATCAAGTTTCCAGTATTAGCTTCAGGTGTTTCAATATTTTTGTATGATAAATAGTCAAAAAAGTGCAAGAGTCTGCAATATATTTTGAGAGTAACAGTTTCAGGTATTTCATTTCAGGTATTTCATATTCTTACATGAATGATTCTATTGCCAGTAGAAATGGAAAACAAAAAGTATAAAATGTGATTTTTAATATAACATAAACAGTGATCGCATATGAGGATAAGCGTGCTTCCACGAAGTTACTCTTAAGTCTAACAATACTTATATATCACATATTTTATTCCTCTCTCCAAGATGCAAACATCTGTTGATGTAAGATTTCCAGTACATTATGCATCAATATATTTAATACTGACACCATTACCTACAGATTTATAACAAACTCTGATACAAAATGTATGTCACCAAAACTGTCTGTAATCTGAAAAGTTAAAGAAACTGGTGATTCTGTCACAAACTCATGAAATTAGTTTCAAAGTTAAGACATATCAACTTCTGAATTTCTCTTCTGATTAAAAGACATTTTGTTATTTAACCTAAATACACTGAAAAATATAAAAGTACTACAAAGTATAAACAGTTTTGCGTAAGTAAAATTACCGTTTCATAGCATACTGCTCCTGCAAAATGTCGGATAATAAAGCCTTCATCATCTCTGATATTTCTGTGAACAGCCAATTTAGACTTTCTAGGAATCTGAAATTAAAAAGTTGGATTACAAAGAAGAATTACATTGGAGGGTAAGGAAAAGTTTATTCTTAAAAAATCACCGTGATTTCTGTGTTAAAATCTACATTTCCTGCAGTACAATTGTGATAACCACTGCCATTCCCTTTCAAACCAAGATAATCCAAAACAATCTATTTTCTTTCTCATTCACACCCTTGGATACCTCACATTCAAAATAAAAGTCACCAGGATTGTTAACAACAGCTAGTCGATTTTCTTTTTGCCTTTAATCACAAATTGCATTCATTCCACAGCTGATTAACAGCCTTGTCATACAAATAGGATTGGATAGAAGTTTAAAATATGGTTTTAGATGGTATATTTTAAAAGGTAACTATCTAGGTGATCATACACTTACTGACAA
This sequence comes from Chionis minor, assembly GCA_013398295.1. NCBI lineage: Eukaryota > Metazoa > Chordata > Aves > Charadriiformes > Chionidae > Chionis > Chionis minor. The sequence goes on along the minus strand of VZSF01009049.1, from coordinate 211,874 downwards.
AAATGTTTCATTGCGTAGCAATCCAGTTAAGCAATATTAAGTGGAAACTTAAATGGATGATAATTTTGTCTCCCTTTGCTTGCATTTTTCAGCAGAGAACTAACTTTTTTATGGGGGTTGTTATGGGGTTTCTTTGCATTTCAACAAAAGTCATTGTACATAAATTGCAATAGTTTGCATTAATCTTCTACAGAGTGCTGTATGCTAAAAAATTAACAACAACAAAAAGGTTTTCCTTGCGTGTTCCCTGTTTCCATCTCTGAAGTGCTAGATAGACACTCTAGGTGACTCCATGTGAGTCAGATATTCTCCAAAGCAAGCAATTTTTGAAAGGAACAACAAAAGAGCTCATCTGGTAATAAATAATCTAAATTAAAATGTGTTTTTATTTCCTTTTCATGCATTACATCGTAACAAACTTCAAATGTAAGTGAAGAATATGGCTTTAGTTTCAGCAGGATATTAGAATTGCTGGAAGACTTAAGCCTCCAGTGAACTTTTCAACAAACCTAATAACCAAACTTGTCCTTAACAAAAGAATACGGATTCTGCAGACTGGTGTGGTATGAGATTTCTTAGGAAAGGTTTTCATTAAATTGAAGTGTTACTATCAACTGTTCCAAAAACTGTTTTATTAAAACAAGACAGACAGCAAAAATAAACCTACAGAGAGTCTGAAGTGGTCCCTGTGTTTTTGGTGCACAACTGAAGTAAAATGCTGGTCGCTTGGTTGGGGAAGACGATTTTCTTCATCCAGAATATCCAGTACACCTATTAATTTTGCTTCAATCAAATCTATTAAAAAAACAAAATATGTTTACAAAAACTGGATGTAAAACCTCATATCAGAGCTGAGCATTACAAATTTAAAATGCTACTGATCTGGATTCTGTGTAACAGTGTCTAGAGAAACCTGTTAACACAAAACACAAAAAGTCATTGCAAATTAATTCTATTTATCTGAATTGCTGATTTAATCAATATCCTATACATACCAAGTTCTAACTCTAACACAAAGAACATGAGGGGAAAAAGAGATCAGGCATGGATTGTTTGATTTGGACTCTGAGTCTCAAGTTGAATTTAGCCATCTAATTCCCAAAAGGTGCCTAAATGTTTCTGTGGTACAACCATAGGTCGTTATGAGACAATTGCTTATACTGTTCAGGGCTTTTTAAAGGTTTTCATCTGTATTTCACCACAAATCAAAACTAAAAGCTTGAAAAGGTACATACCACCACTTACAACAGGATCCAGCGAGAAAAATGAAATGTGATTGTTTTAAGAAAGGCACATCAGACTTGAACATACAGTGGTAGTTCCACAACTTTTTACAGGCCTTGCCCTTTCACATACATACAAAAAAGCTCTTGAAAGCCAACATAGAAATTCATGCCCTTGAAACTATTAGACATAACAATTTTGCAGCTTTTGAAACCTTCTTGTATTATCTACGAAAACTGTTCTTGTAAGAGGAATTTTTACTACCTACTTTTTTTTCTGTGAAAAGGGAGAAATGACTAATGCTTGTACCGCAGCAATACCTATGAACTCTTTCCACAGTATGAAGCTATATATAAAGCAAAAAACCAGCCCCAATCTAAAGAATTTATGAATCTGAACAAGCTAATTTAGCGACAGAGATGACTACCATTTCATCAAAACATTCTAACGTCCTAGTGACTGTTTCTTCCATAGTGTTAAAAAATTGTCCTTGTCAACATAATATCCTTCTCTTTTGTGACAGTTAATATTTTTACATGTTCAGTGCTGTCACTGGCCTGGTCCAACATCTTAAACAAAATCGTATTTTTGACAGAAACCAACATTACTTTTCTCACCCACTTCAAAAGGCAGTAGAAAATCCTCTTCCCTGGCCGTGCAAGAACAGAAAGAAGGCATACATGCCACGTTTAACTAAGCTAGAATTTTATTATCTAAGAGTAACTCATACAATGAAAAAATGCATCAAATCTGTAGCGTGGTGTCATATGTTGGCTGGAATACAAAAAAGGGGTCAAGACTGAGGCACTGTACTTGTATTCTTAGGTAACCTTTTCTATGGCAGGAAAAGGCAATAAACTTGGCAACAGTCTCTATAATCTGATCCATTTTCCCACTGAGTCAGACAGAGACCTTTTCTTCCAATAGGCACGAGGATCCCCTCTTGATCCTGAGATAAGTTTCAAAAAACACATGTAGCGGGGAGGAAGCAACCCTTTTTAAAGAAACGTGACAGTGTCTTAACTATAACAGCATGTCTGGGAACAAGCTCAGGCTCCTATGCTATACACATTATTAAACACATTATTTGCTATGCTTTTGTTCCCTCCTTCAAGTACCTTCCTGTCACTTTTTCACAAGATGGCTAACAGGTTTGCTTGACAAGAGTTGTTGTTAGTTAAGTCAGAGTTAGTGACTGTACAGTCCTATCTGACAAAGCGAAAACTTCTTCACAAGAGCTACAGAAACTCAGAAGAACCAGACACTTTGCAGCAGACATTGATTTCTGTCACTCTGAATCCTCTGTTCAGCCTGGACTAACTAGTTGCCATAAGCAAATAACTGTAAATGCAAAAGCAAGATGAACTTAAGCCTCTGGTGTATCAGACTGTGGAAGCCTAAAAGCAGCAGTAACATCTACAGCCTGTTGCCTACGGTTCATTTTGTTTATTTGCTCATAGACTCAAAAAACGTGGCAGGAATTGGATGGACGTTTTTTTTTAATTCATGGAACATCTTTCTCCAGGCACTCTCACACCTTTCTTCACTTTATTTTACCGTATTTAGGTGTTCTAATTAGTTTCCTAGGAAAATGTACAAGAAATTCAGAAGTCCCAGCTGCAGTTATTACACACTGTAGGACAACATTGTCTATTACCAACCAGAACTGGTATGTTATACAAAGCTGGAAGAATTCATAAGGTTGCAATAGTGATTAAAAGCATAAAATTACTAGTACTACATGTATTTTGCCTCTTCTGTTGGAAGCTCCGTGACACTAATGAACAGCTTGACATTTTGAGAAGTACATACCTATACAGTCCTGATTATCTACATAGCGCACTTCATTAACCTTTAGGCCTTCTTTTTGGTAAAGTTCTTGTTCCTTAAAAAAAAAAAAAAAGTAATTGAAAAGAGAAACCACCACTCACCATGTATCTTTTTTTTTTTTAGCCAACCAAAAACGGTTTTTCAAATAAACATGAAGACATTTTCAAATACAGATGAAATCAACACACATTTTACAATTTCCTTCCACAGCTTAATATATTCCAACTTAACCTCCTTAATGATAGGCCCATGCAATTAGATATGAGATACTGTCCAGTATCTGGATGCCTCATTTTAATGAATGATAAAAAAGAATAAAAAATATTGTTGGATTTCAAAAAGTCATATTCTTTTCTACCACAACCAGATACCACACAGTAGGAAAACAATTTGTCAACTGATTTTTTTTTTAATCTAAGCATAATGTGCAATCTTATGGAAAGCAGGGCTTAAGTATCTCTTTACTAAAAATAAATCCTCAAATATAACATACCTCTTTCAGAATCCTTTCATTAAAAAACTGCTGCAGTTTTTCATTACAGTAATTAATACAGAATTGTTCAAAACTGTTATGTTCAAAGTATTCTGAAAAACAAGTTAAAATTCGATGAAAAAACAGTGTTGCAAGAATTTATATTACACAGCAACTAAGAAAGTGTCATAGAATCACAGAAAAAAGAAAAGGCTTCACAATGCTAATATTTAAAGACATGTTCAGATCCGTATCTGTTTCTTTTGGTGAAATAGAAGCTTTTACAGATTATCAAGTTGCACATAAGACACATAAAAATACTGTGGCATATGTACAACAGACAAATAACAGACTGTTATATCTGGCAGCAAACCAAAGCAAGATGCTCCCATACAGTGAAACTGTACCAATACGTCCTCACACACCCATGTTACAACAGGCTAGCACAGAACATCTTAGCTCTGAAGACCTGAAAACCAAAGGTTTCCTTTTTATTATTCTCAGACCACCTTAGCAGGGCCAGAGCACACCAGAAAACATGCCCTATTCTGAATCTTAGTAAGCCAAACAGGACAAGAGCTTTAAGGGAAGCATCAACACCCACAACTTCAGGGAGCAACCAGGATCTGTAACAGAACTATCCATCGTCTAGGAAAAAGTATCTTAATTCAAAGACTTCATTTGCCTGTCTGTCAGTATGCAGTGATTGTCTCAGGACTGAATAGGAAAACAGCATGCACACGCAATATCTTTCCTAGTTTTACTGGGTGGCCACAGTAAGATTCCATTCCAAATTTTTAGTCCTTCAAAAGCTGTGTCTGTGGAGACACTAGAGGAATCTGAAACCATTACAAACGTGCCTAGTTTCACACTAACACTTGTTAGTGTTACTAGATCATCAGGAGAAGCTCTAGATCTCGCCTATATTCTTGAAGCTCTGGAAAATAAGGCTTTATCTGCTCTCTCGATATCTTCTCAAGCCCTCATAATCCATTCCACCCACCACCACCAAAAAGAAAACCCTCCCACTCTGCATTACAGAATTTATCATTGAATCTTTACCGGCAGTAACACACAACTAGAAAAATAATTATTGTTTTGAAGTATACTTACCAAAACCAGCTATATCTAGGACACCAATGAAAAAAGAAGAAGTCTCAAATGGAAAACACTGGTTTACCCTGTTCACTACATGGTCAAACAGATGACTATACACCGTTTTGGCCAAGGCATCACGAGCATTGTTTGCTTGTTCCACTTTCAAAGGTACCCTAAAAAAACAGAAATAAGATCTTACTTTTCAGAATTCCTTACTCTGAAATACTGAGATTAGACCCTAAACTTAAAAAGAGCCTTTCCAACTACTGTAAATGAGGATACAACAAAAACTGAGCTCTAGACCTATGTAGGAAACAGTCTTGCCAAGTTAGACTAACTATCCTAGCTGTGAAAAGAAGAATGTTTCACTCTCCTCAGGATAAGTCAGATGCAGATGTTTTCATAGCTGTTTTTTAGATAATTAGAAACTATATTGATAATTGCCAGAGAAAGATATTTAAAATATATACATTCTCATTTACAAAAAAGTCAATTATTTATTTACGAGCTGCCTAATTACAATAAAACCCATAGTTCAGTTTTGTTCTGACATCTTTTTCCCATGCTTTCATAAGGTCCGTAACTAAAACGATAAGGCTGTAAGTTAATCAGTAACAAAAATAAAAAACATAGATAAGGGAATGTGATCTTATGGTGAAAGTTAGATGCAATCGCAAAAGAAGAACTCTTTTTAAACACTGTAAGAAGGGGTCTTTTAAGGGATGAGAATTTATTACACACTTATATCCCAGTTTAGCAGTTAGAAAAACCCCATCAAACAAACAAACAAAACAAAAAAACCCCAACAACTACCCCCATGAGTCACTCCAAAAGCCTACGAAATGCATGACAAAACTGTGGGACTATCAGGCAAGTATAACTATATATTTAGCTATACATTATATATACGTAGCTATTTCTTAAAGTCAGTATAACAGTGACATGCTTAGAATGCATGTATTTCAAAGCACCTTTAACCACTTCATTTCCTAAATAAATGCATTCTACAAGACTTTTTTTTTTTTAATAGGCTTCAGATTTAACAGTTAAAAGTAGCAAAACTAAAAAAGTTACATTGTACACAGCTGAGGAACACCTGTAGAAGTCCCCAGAGTACGACAATTCATACAAGGATAAAGCCTTAAGGAAGCGTTTACGAAACAACATGAAAGTAGTATGAAAAATGGATGTTTGGCTTTATGCAAACTGCACTAGATCCTAATCATGTTGCCAAAGAATTCAAAAGCAGAAGTCCCACTAATCTGAACAGAATCATACCGTCAAAGATCAAAACTGTCCCAAGGATTTTTACATGTCAATAAAAAAATATAAATACAAAGGGGGGAAAAAAAAAAATCAACTGAAATACTGATAGCCCCTTGACCAGATAGTATCAAAATTTCATGCATAGAAACAAGGCCTACAATCTAGATCAACTACGGGTATACAAAGGCTTTGAACAACACTGCATCATGACATGCAGATATAGCCAACGTTAAAGCAAATCAGAAGAAGAGATTTTTAGGGAGAGCGCCTTTGCTAACCAAAGTGATAAAATTTGCAGGGAGGAACAGTGAAAAATAACATCAAGATTTTTATCACACCAACCCTCTTTCTCATGAAGAATACACGATGATGGCTGTATGCTGAAAGTTCTTACGCTTTTTCTAAATATCTCAATCCGTTGACTTAATAAAACAGATCACTTCTCCCCTTATAACACCCTGTATTACTTCTTCCCATATTCCTCGCCGCTTGTATCCTTGGTCCACTAGCACTACAATAACAATTAGTAATAATCAAAAGATAGACTGCTCAGGTAAGGCGGTAGATAACCAGTTATGGCACTTCTCAAGTGTGCAGGAAATCAACGTTTAAAAAATACCTCTTATCTGAACCGTTTAAGTAATCCCTATGCACAAGGTTCGAGATGTCACCGCTGCAGAACTGCCCTGTCGCCCCCTCCAGGTAGTTTCTGTACACGGGAGTACAAAGAACTGGCAGGTCAGGAAAGGAAAACTTAACGCTACACAGCTTACCCATACTGCATCATTTCCTTCACTTCCCAGGATTCACAAGCACTACGCTAACTCAAATTTATTATGTCTGTATTTTTTCGAGGATGGTACTTCTGATGCAGAAACGTGAGACTGATGGAGATCACTTTCTACTGTGACTGGTAAGTCAGGGAACCAGAGACTCCGTTCACTAAGGACACCTGCAGCTACATTACATTAGATAGTAATTAGCTTTAACACACAATCTTGTTTTCCACTAAGTATCTCCTGACTTATCTTAAGGTAACGAGTACTGACAGAAATCTTCCTTTATAAATAGAAGGAAGGTACCTTTACATTCCATTCTGATACGTTTAAGAGATCAGAATACTAATTCCCACACGTCAGCTGCAGGCCTATTACATAATACAATACACTAAAATCATTTATGCTTTCAATGCATCATTTTAAACAACATGGCAAACAGCCATACTTCTAGAGCATGTATTTATAAAATGGCTCTGTTCTTCAAAAATAACAAATTCTGCCACTATTAGGTAGAATTCCAGAGACTGCACAAAACCCTATTGTTATTTTACACTTCATAGTATGCAGCAGAAACCCACGGAAAGAAAATTAAACCCTGCAATGCATTTTGCACAGCCGAAGGTGCAGAATCACAAAATAATGCCAATATTGCACTGAGCCAGTAGAGACACAGAAGAGCCCTATTACAGAACGGACATTCAGAATGAGTAACTTCCTTCTCATGAACTTGCTTTCCCTCAGCTCCTCCTTTCCTCTGGTCTGCACACTGACAAAGGAATCTATTTCCTCCTCTTGTTTCTTGTCTGAACAGGAAAAGATACATTTTCCTTCCTCCATGTCACCTTCTCCCCCTCTCCTCCATCCCCATCAGCTACTTCTAAGGAACAGGGAAGAAATTTTTCAAATTTCTAAGCTATCTGGTAAGACTGCAACAAAATCCCTTGTTTGGTCTTCATGCCAGTTTCTTCAGCAAAGCTTTCCAGTAACCCACAGAGTCTGAGGTCTAGGGGAAAGCTCTCACATGGGCTATATTTATCTTGCGGACAATGCCATGCAGTCCCCAAACATTTTCCAGAACAAATAAAATACGTGTAATTTGCCCATAGTTGACAACAATTAAGGGAGATAGAGCAAGTTAAGCGATACCCATCAGCTACTGTCACCCAATACAGTTACAGCTTCACAAATAAAATGGCCTGGATGAAATAACCCTACCTAGTGAAAAGTAAAGAATACAAGCAGCACATCCATAATTTGAGAACAGTTGAAGTTCTAAAAACTGCAGAAGAACATTTTTTTTAAAACACAATGCTTTTCTGACAGAAGCTCCAATACCACCCCCACCCCAAAGAAGAAAAAAGGCATTTGGGTAGAAAACGTATGCCAAAAGAAGTCGGAGGACCTGGAATGATTAAGTTAAATTTTTACGCTGTAAAATAAATCACTTTGTAATCACGGAGTCCTCTTTGAAAGTCTTCTTGGAAAGGAAGAAACTGAGCAACAGAGTAGTACCATGCATCTACAGTACTGGATTTTGCATACTAACACTAATTTCTCTCTGTAAACACACTTTACATGAATGGCAAAAACATTAAACAGCAAGGTGATCATTATGCTCTTTTGGGGAGACTAACAAGGGCAGATAAACATAGTGCAGCTGTCAAGTCTCCCTGTCAGTCCACTGCACCTTAGTATTTAATAAAATTCACAGAGATAGCATTTAGCATCACCCTCCTACTGTTCTTTGCTGGCTCCATTGTACACAGCAGAACAAAGCCTTTGTTATACTCTGAGCACAGTGATTTCAGCTGAGCTATTTATTCACTGTGACCCATTAGGACTCACATGATCTACTTGCACACAAAAGGTCCCTAAGAAAGACAGAGAACTGAGAAGCTCTTTGGGTTGCTGGAAGAAAATAAAACAATGTACTTGTCACAACTCTTAATATTAATAGCAATCAAATAGTTTCTAAACTAGGCTACCAGAGAAAAACCTGGTGGCTATTTAATAAATAGCTAAAACAGTCCAATCCACCCTCCTTGCACAAGCAATAAACTACACAAGAAGACAGTCGTGTATTTATTAGCCTATATTTGCTTTTAGCTGCACAAGTTTAGAAAAGGCTAGAGAAAGAGGCTTAATGCATTAATCCTTTGAGATGATGGAAGGAGTCCTCTGAATTCGTTTTTGCCATTCACAAAATGAAACACTGGGGAAAAAATAAAATCTGCTGGCACAAACACATAGCTCCTTGTGTTCACAGACTTTTGAAACAGTACACCGCGAACAGCGCCCCAGGCTTATCAGGATAAATATGCTGAACAGAAAATCTTTACAGTCTTAATCCAAAGTGAATTTGAAGCTGTAACAAAAATTGTATTTGTTCTTAAGTAACCTTCTTTGACAGGGTCACTTGAGATGTGGTAAAAGGGAAGCAGTATATTATGATACACCTTTGCTTTAACGCTTGATGTGTCTCACAAAATATTATCAAAAGGAAACTCTACAGACACTTTATTTTATGTGTACAACAGCCAAAACTAATCTGTTCTCAGAGGCTGAGTCAACAGTTCACTGAGAGCATTTCCAGTGGGGGAGGCACCTGAATCTGACATGGATGTGATTCGTTCAAACCCCTTCTGCTTCTAGTTAACACTTTCACTAAACAGGAATCAGGAAAGTAAGGGCATTTTCAACAACAGTCTGATAACACTAAACTAAGAAAGTAGAAAATCTCGGTAACAAGAGTAGCACACAAAATTATTTTCACAAATTGAAGATATGATCTAAAAATCCCCAAGACAGATTTCAGTAAAGGAAAGTGTGTGGTGGTATTCTTAGGGAGAATTCAAAAATTCAAATGCAAGATGGAGAACAAGCAGGTAAGCAGCAAGTCAACAGAGAAAGATCAGCAGTTACAGTGGATCACAAGCTGAATTAAGTCCAAAATGTTACTAACTTTCAAAACCTGCAATTCACATACTGCCACACATTAATGTGAGTACCATCTGTACTGTACAATATATAATTTTCTACTCTAATGTTATCCATAATACTGACAAAGGTTCTTCTGTACAAGTATTTCAAAGATTTCGCTGTCAATTTAAACATGGTCTGGAAGAGGGCAAATAGTAGAACTTGGAAAATACACTGGAGGCACTTTGTCCTGCAAGACCCACATCTTCCTACATGTAAAGCTTGTTATAAAGACAAAAAGTATTTGTAACTTTCCATATCAGCTGATAAAGCAGCAAGATGCTGGTGACTAAAAGTCCCCGACTTCTAATAACTGGAGGAGTGAGAAGGAATTCTCCAGAAATGCGATATCAAAAATACTATGAAGAGATCTAGACCCTGAGCTTTTAACTGAAGACAGAATAACCCCATCCCAATCATTACTTACCATTTGTCACTGCATTATAACTTTTGCCATGGTAGTCACCATGAAGTTGTGACTCTTGAACATCCCTTTTTCCAAAGTACAGAAACATGCATATCACCAAGAAGTCTACTTGTTTGCTTTATGTAGAAATAGTCCTCTAAGGTCAGCTATTTGGCAATAATGTATTACTGGAACAGCCCATATCCATGCTAAAATTCAGACTCCTAAACATGAATTAATTCAGAAGAGCTCCTGCGCTCCCCTAAAAAGACATGATGTTCAAACAGCACAAGCTGTCACTGATGGTTTATTACACTCAAATTTGGGCCAGGAAGATCAGTTTTACCCTGGAGATCAGGAAGCGGGCACTAAACAGTATTTCCACTACAGCTATTCTCTTTTAATTTATCATTATTGGTTAGAATTAGGTGGAGCTCAAGATCACTCCTCTTGCACAGAATGAGCTCTTGACCAGTGGAAACCTCCATTACTCAAATCCATTACATCTCTCGAGGACTAAAAACGCCAATGCTCTCAAGTGCTCAAAGACCAAGTTTTCACCTCAAAAGTCTGACATAACCTAAGCACGCTTTAACCAACACCTGCCGCCTTTACTGGCTACAGTGACATACCAAGGTTAAATCAATCAGCTTTTACTTTGTTTCAGTGACAAGTTTATGAAATGTTAACAAAGATTTCATACTAAAATGCATAAATATAAAAAACAATAATAAATTGCAAAAGACATAAAATATGCAAAAAACTTATACAAACCACATTAATATAGATGATTAATTATGGCTTTCATGTATTAAACTTCTACTGTAATGTGCATAAAGTTGTATTTCTGATTCACTAAAACAATGATTGTTTCCATAAGTCAGTAAGAAGTACCCATGCATTCTTCCAACGAGTGAAGTGAATGTTAATTAGTTTCTTAATTAAAAGATTGATGCATTCAGCTGAACACTGAGAATTACTTTTAATGTGCTCAAAACTATTTAGCCCAAGTTCAGGTTTTGATGCGGTGTTTTCTCTAACTCCAGAAAATACACAATGTAGAAAACCAAATGTTAAAACACACAATTCAGTTGCACGCAGCTTAGCTAGCATCCCTGACGGCTTGTGTGCTAGAAGGATTAATCTCAACAAGAGAAAATTTGTGGTGGAAGTTAGAGGTTTTTTCATAAACACAAGGTAACTGTAGTGAAAACATTTTCATGAAACTCAGTTTCACAAGAGTCCTAAGTTCCACAGTATTAAAATGTTGTCATCAGAACCATGTTTAATCATATTCTTTGCAATTATTCCTTCTGCATGTGCATACAGAAAGAAATCACAACCCCATTTCTGTGCCTAGGAAGTTACCTTGACAATAGCTTCTTGTCAAAATGTAAGCTGATGAAAAAAAAGGATAATCACTTTTTTAAGTTCACTATTTACTTCAATAGTGATGTGTTCTTAATAGCTACAGAAAAAACCAAAACCAAAACCCAACTTTCTCTTTAATTTATCCTGTTCCAATATTTTTCATGTTTCTATGACACAATTTTAATTTTGCATTCAAGGTCAAATGTTTGTTTCCCAGGCACAGGAAGAAGTTGTGCATTTCCGGAATACCATTTGCAGCGGTGTTTTTACAGCTGAAACATGATTTCAGAAGAATTAGATGTGGCAAACCCAGGGACATTGATCACCCATATGCTGAGAAGGGTGGATGTACTCCCCTCTAATTAGAGCATCCCAGACCTAATATCACAGAGCAGCAGTCGTGGGAGGACTGTGTAGCCCCCAGGACAAGAAGGTGCATCCCAGTAACTTCCAAAATACTTAGGCACAGTACTAATATTCCTTGATACAGTTATCTGCTAAATCTACTGGTGTATCTAATTTTCTGTGTAGTTAATGGATTTAACAGGCTGACTGCTACACTTTCTCTGGCCGCACAGTGTTGTCGCTGACATGCAAGAGCTTTTATAAAACGTGATGGTGACTTACTCAAGACTTCTCTTTTCCTGAGAAAAAAAAGGCCAATTTTATTCAGCCATTAACTGCCGCTCTTCCAAATAAAAATAAAAAAAACTCTAATGACTTAACAAGAACAAAACAAGCAAGCCCGAGTATTCTAAAAACGTGCGTTTGGATCAAACTGGCTTAAAGAATAAATAAATAAATAAATAAATGCCCTGTTAAAAAATTGTTATCTTAAAATTAACACCTGCATGATGGAAAAGCACAGCAGGTTGTTGCTGTTTTGAAGGGACCAACGAAGTTGTCTGCACTCTCCTGGTGTTTGCAGGACCACGTTTTTGATACTCGTATAATATTTAATTATACCATATATTATTACTATGTATATATATATGGTAATAACCATTAAAATCAAGCACTTTAAACCGCTGCGCTTCTGGCAGCTCGGCCCCTCGCCCTTTCCAAAGGGTCAAGCGGGAGTTTTGAGGCCATTTTCCCCTTTTCCCGGCGGGCAGGGAAGCGGGCGGAGGCAGCGCCGGGAGGCCGATGCGGGCAGGCCGATGCGGGCAGGCCGATGCGGGCAGGCCGCGGGCGGCCGTTGGGCGCACGGTTTTACCTCAGGCGCCGCAGCCCGACGGGCCGGGCCGGGCCGGGGTGGGCCGCGCCGCCTCAGCGGCTCCCCGCCCCGTCCCGCACTCACCGTGAACACCCCGTGGGGACGCTCCGTTTCACGACAACACGCGTGTCGTGCGCGCGTGCCCGTCCATCCCATCCCGCTCCCCACCTCCCGGCGGCCGCGGGACTCACTTGATGACCGTTCCTTTGGCGCCCCCTGCCGTGGTGAGCATGACGCGCGTGGTGAGGCTGCCCCGCAGGTCCTCCTCGTCCAGCCCCAGCAGCGCCGCGCACCGCTCCAGCGCCGGCTGGCTCCGCGCCCGCAGCGCGCAGCCCCCTGCCGGAGACAACACACGCGGCACGCCGCGTTAGGCCCGCGCAAACCACCCGAACCCACCGCCGCCGCAAGGGGACCGTCCTCCCTACCCATCCCATCCCATCCCTTCCCCCCTCCCCAAGGCACCCGCCGTTTCGAAGCGTGCAACGCAAGGGCTGCCAGCTGCGCGTTTCTGTGGAAAATTCGGGAGTGGGAGGTGGGTGGGAAGGGGATGGGGGTGTGTGAGCGTGGGAGGCAGTGTTTGAACTGGCAGCAATCTTGCCACCACGACTAGAAACGACATCGTCGTCGACTTCGGAGGAATGAATTACAAGTCCGCCTCTGGAAATTACTTCGGGTGTTAAGATGGCTGTTAAATGGGTCAGTTCTCAAAAACAAACAAAAAAACCCCACCACCACCACCAAAACAACCAACCACAAAAACCCTCCCACCAAATAATAACTTTAAACAACAAAACAACAAGAAACAAAAAAAAAACACCCCACAACAAACCCCCAAAAAAACCAAAAACAACAACAAAAAACCCAACCCCCCCAAAAAACCCCACAAAACAACAAAAAACACCCCAAAACAACCAACAAAACACACCCCAAAACAACCAACAAAACAACAAAAAAAGCAAAAAAGCAAAAAAACCCAGCAAAAGAAACAGCAAAAAACAACCCACCAAAACCCCAAACAAAACACAACCCCCCCAAAACACAACAACAAAAAAAACTCAAACAAACAAAAACCCCACCACCACCCCCCAAAAAAATGAATGAAAAACGAATTAAATTCTGCATTTCTATCACATTGTTCTAAACACGGGCTGTCCCAAAGCTAACCTGCTTCTAAGTGCAAGAACTGTCCCCAAAACCGCCAATACCTAGCAGCTAACTGCAGGGATGTAAACTTGGGGATTTAGATGTTCCTGTAATCCTCCAGACTTCCTCGCTCCCCAACAGAAGTGCCTGGCACGACAGGCTCCTTGCATTTACATTTTCAGCTAATGGTATGTACATTTTCCTAGGTAAACAGCCAAGGGGTGTGCTTCCTTCTGCTCTGCACCACGGCCCGTCCAGCCACTACGGGTTCATAAATCTCTAATTCAAAACACTTCCGTAAAATCTAACACTTAATTAAATGTGCCAGGATTACCACATTTCTTTCCTGTTGTTCCCAGTGAAATTTATTTGTGCAGGTATGTGAAGAGACTCAAAGGGACAAATAACTAGTTAAACATTGCTTGAATTCCTAACTCTACAATGATGCAAAGAAAGGAGTCCTTAAAAGATTAAGGCTTTTGTGACTCGATTTTAGAAGCTCCAAAACACCATCTGACCTGTAGTAAACAGCTTTTGTTTGCTGTTTCCCAGGTTTCTGAAGTAGTAACAGAACTTCAGAGGCTCTCTGGTACAGAGACACACTGCCTGGGGCAGTTCAAATGAACGCTCTGTACCTACACATACAAGGTGAAGGCAGAATAAAGCCTGTATTTGCAATGACCACTTTAGAAGCTTAATAATTTATTCCAGAAAAAATGGGGTTGAATTTCAACATTCAGAGGAATTTCCTGGTGTCCTCCTTCCCTTCTCTAAAACCTGACTTCCCTCACCATCTGTCATTCCTTCTCTCCTTGTTTGTCTCCTCCAGAAACTGCCTCTCCACTCACATTTGCACTTTTTCACTCTGTCCCACTTTGCCAACCTCAAAGCCCCAACTCACAGAAGGCCCAAACAGGGAAGCCGCCTGCCAGCTTACTGCTGAGCCCCATGAAGCTACTACCCTTCCCTACCCCAACATCTTCCCAGATTCATTCACACTAATCACGTTCTATTCAGTCACCTTCATGCAGATGGTAAGATCATGAATTGACCCTGGGGAAGTTCTGATTTGACCCAAGGGGAAAAAAAAAAGGGGTGGGTGGAGAAAAACACCCACCTTCTCTGTGACAACCCTAAGCTACCTGTCTGAATGCAGTGTTGGCCCTACTTTGTCCGGGACACATTGGACTATAGACCTCCCACAATCTCTTCCAACCTGTATGTTTCTACAAGTTCTGTGGTGATTCTGTGCTTGGGGTCGGGAGCTAGCGAACCTGTAATGCCAGTACTCATTTAATTCAGCATTCAAAACATCTTTTAATGTTCTTTGGTATGCCCTTCCTATGAACTTTACCAAGTTTGGCAACAGCTAAACATACTTGAAGTGGGACTAAGAGGAACCGATTTCACTCTATGTAGTGTATCTTGCAACTCAAGATGAAGACCTACATGCATATCTTTTCTACTATAGTTATATTTGTACTGTGTCCAGATTGGGAGTTTCTGGCAGTCCTTCAGGAATATATGGACAGCAGTTCCCAACCTAGAGAGGCTGATTTCAGTTGTAAGGTAAGAACAGCTCTTCCCAAAATATTCATTCCCCTTCCTCAGCCTTCCTGCACGTTCTGCCACTAAGTCCCAGCTATGCTCGTACCAACTCATCTTGTGAGTGACATCTTAGAATTAGGAAGTTTACATTTGCCTAAGTTTTTGCTGTAATTTTTTCTCCCACCTCTCATAATACTAACACAATTGCATTTTTGGAAGCCAAAGGACGTAATGTCTTTCTCTACAGATGGAGTTGCTAATTTCAAGATGTTTTCATGAATTAGCAAGAAGCTGGACTTTTAAAAATTATTATTAAAATATAAAAAAGTCTCTTTTCTTTATATCAAACTTTGCACTGAACAATTTCAGTGAGAGCCTGTTTGCTTTCAGAGCACGTAAAGAAGTACAACTTTAAATCAAACAAGTAAACTTGACTTTAAAATGGGGTGAATTAAGACTGAATTACCCTTGAACACAAGGCAGATTTCTAAAGCAATAATTCACATGGAAAGGAATCATCTATAATCAAGCAACATTTTCAGTATTTTTAGAAAACAATTTATGTTTCATCTAACCTGAAGTGCTCCCAGCTTCCTCAAAATCAATATTTCCAAGGTGAAGGACGCCGGCCACTACTCTAAAAAGATCAAGTTTTTCTGCATCATCCAGTCCGATCTTTTTCATTGCTGTGCACATTCTGTTAAAATCTCCATGATCATCTAAGAGCGGATCCTTCAAGGAACCTTCTTTGAGATACTATAAAACAACAAGATAAACCAAAAATTCAGTAAGTTATTTTAAAGTAAATGTAAGCAATTATTTCCAGCCAAGAATAAACATTAACAAAAAGCGTAAGAAAGCATGCAAAACCCAAACTAAGTGGAAAGAGATTAAAACTCTTCATACAATACAAGCTTTGCAAGAACACTAATTTGTTTTAATTTGTTGATACTGCAAAGCATGATCTTCAGACTTCAACTTCAAGGCAAACTTCAAACTATCTTCAGAAAGCAGAAGTTGGAGAGCGTAAACAGCTCAGGACAGCAGAATACAGGATAGTGAGCAGTGGAAAGGAAAGGTTCAGATAAGGAAGCTACTGAAGCACTTAGACCAAGGAGTGCTTCTAAGCCTCCAGCTGCTGAAGGAAGACTGAGATCCTTGTAGTAGGATGACAGAAAGTCTGACAGGCCATGGGAAAGGAGTACAGGACAAATCAGAGTTGGAAGAGTTATCCCAGACTTATTCAGAGAAATATACTTGTTAACATTTGCTGGTGATTAAGAAACAGTAAAGTTGTTTGCGTTGTTCTACAAGCTAAAAGAACACCAGCTACATTTTAAAATACCAATTTAACTTTTTGCTGATTTTAACTAATTTAAAAACATCAAAAGCCATTCTAATTATTAACAGTTTTAAATAGTAGATAGTAACACATCTGCATGCAATCAAGAGACTAACTGAACATGCACAGACTGATCTAAGGTTTTACAATTACTTTAAAATGTTTTCAACAGAAAAAAATTAAATAGAAGCCTTGTTAATGTCAAATAAGCTAACGTGATTTTTATCAAAACAAAACACCACATGCATCTGAAAAATTCACTTCACACAACATTTAGACACATCAAAAAAATTAAACTCCATTTTAATTATGTAAAATGATCACCTCATCTTCCTGATAAGGAAAACACAAAAATAATCGAAGTATTAATTGACTATTCCAGCTACTTCTATCAAAATAAACAATCTTAATATTTTCCATAAAACGGCAGAGTAAACATTAGATTTCTGATTTAAAAACCTGAACAATGCAATGTATTTCCTGTTTAAGTGGCTAGACTAAGTTTTAATATCATTGAAATGTGACCATTTATTGCGCCTTCAAGTTGACATGGCTGTAAGATACAGGTATTGTGGCATCATATGTTCTACTATTTAATGTCCAATACGTATTTTCAGATTTATTCTTTCAGTATGTTTTAGTTTAGAGAAACACTTATTTCAATGAAGTCCTTTAGAGGACACGTTTCATGACAGAACACCTGCCTGTAAATCACATCAGAAAATCGCACAGGTTCATCTTCCAATAGTAAGAATAAGTAAATGTTGGTATTTTATGCCTACATAAATGACCAACTTCACTACAAATCTTAATGTAAGGCAAAATAGGTCAACCAAAGCAAAATCTCCCAACCATCTCTTAGCCTACATGCTTGACAAGAATTAAATATCCGCCATCTTTCTACCTCGCAGTATTATCAAATCAGCATTTCTGCATGTCACTCTCCACCATCCCCGATTATAGAAAATTATGTACGTTCAGGCAAAAGAAGTTGACATTATGTGCCCAGTGTAACAACATATCAACACAAGAATTCCAGGAGTAAACTTTACAATGTTGATCTGAGCAAAGGGAAGTATCTATACTGTCTTTCACAGCTAGGCATGAGCTATGTACAAGTTCAAGCCCAAGTTCTCAAAGATAAGAGAGTTGGCATGGTCACTGGGGGAGAGAAGCTCCTGAGTGAACTTATCTTTGTATTATTCCACACATATATGCAGCTTGCCCTGCTACTGAATCCCAAGGATGGATTTGATTAAGATTCGAAATATCTTCCAGCTATACAAATGAAAAGTTCATCCTTGGGGTATGAATAGATGAAAATTGTATTAAGAGAGCAGAGCAGAAATTTAATGAAGTGTTTAAACAACTTCCAGTTCACATATACTGTTAATTCAGATTAAATTTTTCAGTGTCCTCCAAGGTCAAAGACTTAAATGCTACAAATTCTGGTAATTCCAGCTTTAAAAAATGTAAACAGAGATGGAGCAAGGGGAAAGAAACATTTTGAAGTTTCACACTTTCTTCCAGGAAATGCCATGCTCTGCCGTCAGTAATAGTTCATAGCAAGGGGACAACAAAACCCAAGAAAGAATGCAGTATACTGAGGAGGGGGATATGCTTGTCCTGGAAGTGAAGTTGCACTGATGTTTTATAAACCAGTTTGGAGCATCACTTCAAAAATCCAGACAGTAAAAATGGCTCTGGAAAAAAATACTGCGCCTGACCTATTCCTAGCAGTAGTAAGATTTAAAAAGAAAATGACAGAAAGTCTTGGACTGATTTTTGTTTTCCACAGAAGACAAGCTGCATCATTAAATGCTGTACTGCTGTAAGAACGAGAAGGAAACAGTTTTGTATACTGTTCCATTTGGGATTTTAAGACGCATGTTTGAATGTATTTCTAGGACTGAACTCCAAAACCAGAGTTCCAAATATACCAGCTTTGACAGTACCCATTTAGACCTATAAAGATGTGTAAAATGAACATTTCATTCCACACTGTAAAAACTGTAATCATAATTTTCAACTCTGTCTGCATTAGTTAATAATATAAACTAACTGAAGATACAAACATACCTCAGGACTCTTGCGATTTTGCAAAATCTGCTTGTCTGTTTCTTTGTTAGCAAAGTATCTGGTACAGCCTCGATTTAAATACTGTAACGATAAAAAAGTGGAAATGCATACTTGAAGACAGAAGTAAGGAAAACATGCTTTTGTTTAAGGCTTATTCTACATAGCTTGATTTATTCATGTGATACCAACAACATGCTAAGTAGTCAGAATTCATTCCTTGAACATGTATTTATTTACATCTACAAAATTACAGAAGTGCAACAGTAACAAACTTCTATTGAAAGCATCTCGACTTTGACAACTAAACTACTTTTTGACACAGTGACATATTCACTTTGTTATGTCCCACAATCTTTTCTTCATGTTTGACTCTACTAAACCTATTAACGGAGTCTGGGATTGCAGAAAAGACAATCAAAATTAGGAACTACGAAAATACATTTCCTGGCCTACATGTAATTCAACAATCATCTTTATGTTTTCAGGAATATATAGGCTTCATACAGTATATCCAGGAGTGAAAGGGGTAGGATCAAAGAACTTGTGGTACTATGTCCAGTGTAGCTTTACACTTGTTTTTTCCTCACCATTGATATATTTCTATAGGTAATAAGAGACATAGCATAATAAAAAGCTTGACGAGCATGAACAGCTTATGACTTGGTACAACCAGAAGTTTAATTCAGAATCTGGCTTCTGATATCAATCTCACATTGCATAGTAAAGGGAATAGACCAAGCATTCAGATAATGACTGACACTTCCAGCAAAATGGGATTGCCAGCTTTTTCTTTCTGATTTGTTCAGCTGAAAGTAAGAAGGCTGTCCAAAAGCTTGGACAGAGCCCTTTGTCTAAAGGAAGTGAACTGATTCTTTGCTCTAGCCTGCGAACAAAGAAGATGTTTTCAACTAGGTGAACACAGATAATTCTGCACTTAGATTAAAATTTATATACACAATTCTAAAAAATAGAATATTCTTCAAAGCACTTCTAACAGCAGGAGAAAACTAGGTGACAAATTTAATATTAAAACAAAGTGACAAGAAACACTGTTTAAAGTTAGCCTGGTGTTTAACAAAATATTGAAAAAGTTTTCTTTATCAGCCAGTAAGAATGCAAATCACAGCATATTTTAAACACAACAATATATCCCCGTATTACAGTCTTAGTAACACAACCCCAGATACCGGGGATAGGAAGTGAACGAGGTCATACTTTTCAAGAAGAGAGCGTGGAAACTAATCTGACAGACCGTGAACACAAACCAGCACAGTATTCGCTAGTAACCTATGTAGGTTATTATTAATATTAAACTTAATCACAAGACAGTGGCTTTCATTTGAAAGGTAAAAGTTCAAGTAAATTTACCTATTAAACCCCGGAGAAATTTTATGTTTAAAACATACAAATACACAGCTTGAGGTTATAATGTATAACATCTAAATGCCATTGTGCCTTTTTTTTTTTTTTACTCTAAGTACACCAACAGATTATAATCTCAGTAACCCAAACATAAGGCGATCTGATTTCTCTTCCAGAAACTAAGATCTGAAAAAAATTCAGCTACTCAACTCCATCAACTATACTCCAGGTAGAGATTTACTGTGCAGCTTCACTTTCAAAGCTATGTGGTGTAGTCCAAGGCTCCCAGACTATAAGGTTCAGGACAGGGTTACCTAAGGACTTCAGCTCTCTGAAAATTTCTGCAAAAACACCTAAAACACGAGCATCCAGGCCTGTATGCTTTTGTGGGGGTGTGCTCGGAGGAGGGGTGTGTAAGAAACCTGCCAACTTTCCATAGTCCTTTGCCAAGTCAATTCACGCTTCCCCAGGGAAACTGCAGGGAAAAGATGAACTAAAGGAGAAGTTAAACCCCATCAGTCCTGCTGAAACCCAAACAACAGGTCAGGCAGGTGCAGCCAACGCAGTTGTCTTCTTTCCTCACTTAAATCAAAGGGAAGCAAGCCTACTAAGGGCCAAAAAAAGAGCGTTAAGTTATCCTTCATCTTTTAATACTGTTTCACTTCTGTGAAAAATGAGAATTATCTTAGATTTGAGACAGTTCTATTTTCAAATGAGTGTAGCTAAGGGAAACTAGGCATTGAGCAAAACATGCTTGAGTCTTAGAACCCAAGCTGGCCCTAATTTGGGCTTTGACTTGATAAGCTACAAGGCACAAGACGAGTGGCACAACAGAGCCAATGCAAAACTCTTGTCTTTAGGGATGGATTTATCTAAATAACCAATTTAAGAGTATGGTTTTTTGCTGAACATTTTTCTTGTCCAAAAAATTAGCATTAATACCAAAACACAGATCAATCATCAAACCTTGCCAAGTATAATATCACCATCTATTATTAGAAGCTTGAAAGATGGTATTTCCATGGAATTTGAACCAGAGAGGCGTGCAGTCAACAAAAGATGTGGTAAAAAAGTGACACAACCGTGATTATTCAGAGCCATTTTATGATAAAACCTGAAACAGCAAATGAAAATGAAGAAAAAATAATCCTGACAAAAGTAATACAAATTTGGGAAGAAAATTAACCTTTTACTTTTTTCTCTTTTTTCTGAAAGCCTCCTGTAAAGTGATACTTCATGAAGATCTAGTGCAGTATGACTAATAAACTTTAAGTATATTTATATTAATTTACATATATCCAAAATGAAAATGATCCTGAGGTCTTTTTGAATTAAAAATAATATACTTTAACTTCAGAAGGGGAAAAAAGAAAAGCAGAGTTTAAATTTTTAAATTGAACATGGAGAATGGATATTTCACATGCAGCAAAGAACTCATGTTTCAAATACTAACTCATGGCAAAGCAGTAAATATTCTTAATGGAAATGAAAGTTCCTGCTGCAACCTTCGTAGAAGTCAAAAAATTGTGTCATGGTGTGCTAAGGCTGATGTGACTGCAAACTCTTTATAACTGAAAGAGGCAAGTGAGTGCCTTCTGTAAAGGCACTCAGGGTATTCAGTACTGTACTGCACTAGCCTGATTTGAAACAGGTTATAGTTCTGACCTTGACATCTACAACCTTGTGTGCTTTCACAAGCAGAGTTTTTGATTAAAAAAAAAAAACTCCAAGAGTGGGCAAGCAGCATATTCAGTTCCAGAATTAAAAGTCTATTAACTATAAGAAATAAGTTTTAATGGAAAAGTGGCTGCACAATAAAAATATGTATTTGAAAATCTGGTCAAGATTTTGGCAATTCCAAGCCCGGCATAAGCCAAGACACAGTGGAGAGAGATGGAGGGAAGTGACAGAACACAAGCAAACAACCGACCAGTATTTACCAGTAGGATTTGATTTGCCACTGTTTCCCTTTTCAATGCAAGTCAACAAAGCACATGCTGATATCTGTAGATGTTTACAGTTCAAGCGTTATTGTCAAAAGGAAAAGAACAAAACAAAACCCAAATGATGTATTTATATATGATTAAAAAGCAGGAATGAGTAATTGAAGGCAAGAGTCTTCACCTTCCTAGTAAAATTAGTGACGTGAATAGGCTTAGAAGGACCCTGAGAGCGATGGCAAGTGCTTGCTTTGAAAAGGAAGGGACAATCAGGAAAACAATGAGAAACAGCTGTATTAGTAACACTGCACTAGTTGAATAAGAGTTCAATAAGATTTGTTTCTCAAGAAAAAAAAAACACTGCAATAATCAAGACTTAATACATTGAGAAATTAAAAGAGAATTTAAAAATAAAGAGAAATGGGGTTGGAGTCACTCAGGCAAACAAAACAAAATAGAGAAAAAGTTTTGACAGACAGGAAAGAAAGCAAAAGGAAACGTTATTTGTTGATCATTTCTGAAAACAATTCAGTGAAATCTGAACACAGAGAAGGGGAGGAGAAAGAAGGAAAGCTGGAGGAAAAAGTTAAAAGTTAAACTGAAGTAGTAAAACTGTTTAGTGGAAAAATGGGAGGGAAAGAATGCAAGAACATAATGGCAGGACAGAAAGCCAGCCTGTTTGTGGGATTGCTACTAGGAACATAACACACAATCATGGTTAATCAGGAGAAACCGCATCTTCTCAGAAAAAAGCAAAAACCTTAAAAATAAAGCATGGAGAGAAGAAGGGAAGGCAGTAAACAAATCGGAAGTCATAAGAACAGGCACACTGGATTGAATTAAAAGGCCCATACTCTCTAAGAGCTTGTCTTCAACCGTGACCTCTGCTTCACCCAAGGATTTCACTGTTCCTTTCTGAGTTGGGATGGCTGTTTACAAATATGCATGTACCTTGCAGCATAACTCACTATTTCATTCTCTCTTTCCTAACAACTCCTAAAATTCTACTCTGTTTTCTCCCTGCCACTGAACATTAACTTAATGTTTTAAAATAAGTATGCACAATGACCGAAGTCTTATTTTCCCACTGTTAATTTAAAGTTTACTTTCATTTAAGTATAGTTAGGAGTATTACATTCAGCACTGATTTTGTTTGCATTTTATTGGCTTCTCCATTACTTGAGTGACTGGACCAGTAACCAGCTGTGGAAAGATAGCCAAAACTCAGAAATAGTAAGTAGTCCTCAGGAAAAGATCAAATTAGGTGAAGGAAAAAAAAAAAAAAAGAAGCTAAGAGGGAGGATCATGCTTAATGAATAGAAGTAATCTTGGCAGGAAGAGCTGAGCATCGGCTTTGGGTCAATTGGAGATAAAAGGGTCAGTTTTCAATTGAAAGGGACTGGCAAGTAACCAGGAGTGACCAAGAATGACAGAGGAGTATGATGAGAGGAATGGGAGCGGCTCAAAACTGGACCAGTACAAATATAGTGTAGTATGATAAGGTGCAACAGAGTAGAAAATGCAAGTGATGTGAAAGCACATGGAGTGGAACAGAGAAGCACAATAACCTTGTCACCGTGGTCTGATCGCTGGTGGGAAGCTTGAGGGAAGAATAATTTAAGAGAGAATCGTGGGACAACTCCTACATCTTCCTAAACACATCATTGGAATAGGAAGAAATAAATGCAATTTTCAGGACTTAAAAGATGGCTTAGCCACAGAACAGTTAGATCACAATCCAGAAATTTGCACTTTACACCTCTAGCAGCTGGGTATGCAACAGTACATTTTTGGAAAAAGCAAAGATTCCTCAATTTTAAGACAAAGATAAAAAGTATAGGACATCTTCCAATAAGGAAAAACAGTAGGCAGCCTTATTACAACATCAAATAGATTTAACAAAAAATATTCTGACTTGCGTAAAAGGAAAGAGTCTTTCAAAGATTTTAGTAAGATCTATATGAAAAAATCCATGTATGGCAATACGAGAAGGTTTACAAACACTGACTCCAATACTCACTCTAAAGTTGTCAGGAGAGCTTAGATATAGTTTTTCCCTAATGTCTTCTGGAGCACCAGCACAAAGCCTGTAAAAGATATGATAATTCCTCTCTTCTTTGCCTTGCACACAGATCCTAGATTTCTCCAGAAGGTAATGTGATACAAATCCACCAACCACCGAGTTCTAGGAGGAAAAAATATTTTTCTGATTATCTGAATATTTTTGGGATTATTCGAGATTCAGAAGTTTTCAATTTACATTTGCCTGATCATGGCTTGCTCAACAGACACCGCTCCAGAGAAGATTGAAATGTATCTATACCTAAGCTTATCTATTACCTTAAGCTTAGAAAAGAAACCATTGCCTTTGCCGTAACTTCTCCCCACGGCTCATGTATCACATATACATACATTCCTCTTAAAAGAAGGGTCTGCTTCACCTCAACCAGCAGAAAACCGTGGTAAATTTTCAGTAGTTCCTGCAAAGAGCATTGCTGCAGCCACCCTTACACTTTCAGTGGATGGCAGTAAGTGCCATTACTGCTCTATTACAACCTTCTCTAGTTGCATTTCACTAAAACCATCATCTGGTCTATGATAAAACTCCCTGTGCCTAGATAAATCTTAATAGCAAGGAAACTCTTGATCTTATGGCCATTACAGCAACTCTGAAGGACTTACTGACAAATTTGCCTATGGTTATACAGCCATTCACTCACTCAGGAGGCCCTAGTCGGTACTGACATGCCTTTGAGAAACCAGACCTAATAAGGTCACCACAAAGTGCAGACTTGTGAAGTCTGAAGTCTTGTAAAAAACGGGCTCAAGTACACAGGCTGATCTTGCAGTGGAAAGCTGAAACAGGCTTCTGAGCAGTTTCTGAAGACACCCTGAGTGCTGTTTGCTTCAGCTGAAGCAATTAATCTGAAACACCGTGTAAGTGTTGACAGATCGTGAATACATCATTCCAAGTAGACATTTGGGTCCTTTCCATTAGTTTATTAACATGAGTGGGAGCAACAGATAAAGTCCCTCTACCCTTAAAGGAATTCAGTTTTTTACTATCTAAATTATTAACCAAAGATTTGAAGTTTACTTACTAAACCAAGTAATGAAAACTTCAGAAAATACAAACTCAGGACCAGAGGATAAGCTTAAATCCTGCAGGTAGAAACTGCAAGAATTTGCTTCTTTATGTCCTGAGACAGAAAGATGAGGGGGCATGTACAAAACCTCTACAGGGATCACTGACAACAGTCTTCAACTTGGACATGCTGGACAGCCATACAGTCATCCTTAGTTGCAGAATGTGTGTATACAAATGCTATCAAAGCAAAACCACGTCCAAGCAAAGAAAATTTTTCATAAACTACACAGCGAATAGTATTTCTGACAAAAAACAATTCCATTACTTCTGTTACATATGTAATACTAAAGTGAGGTGCTAAATTTTCATACAAATACATAAAAATATCAGTAACTATTGAAAGTATTAAAGCATTAAACTACATTTATATCTGTTTATATCTAACATGCAACTCATACTTATTTGTGCATTAAAAGAATGCATAAATACTTAACAACAAGTAAGGGAACAATTTTTATTCTTTTGTGCATGGAAGCAATTTTGCTACTGACTTGACCCTCTGTTTTCCAGTAGTGACACAGTACTGTGTGGCTTTGGTTTTCCTTTCAAGGTGACAGAATACAAATCAAACCTGTAAAGTAGGACAGTAGCTATTTGCTGCAAGATTACTAAGTATATTCAGCCTACTTACAGTCTAGCATTTACATTTTATGACAAAAATACATCACTCATTATCTGTAACAAAATTCCAGTACCTTTTCATTGAAGTGAATTTCAACAAATTTCCCAAAACGACTGCTGTTGTTGTTGCGAACAGTCTTTGCATTTCCAAAGGCTTCTAATAGGGGATTTGCTGTTTAAAAATTTAAAATCAAGATTTTTGAAGTGTTAAAATTTGATCAATAAACTACCAAAAAGAAAGAGAGAACAAAAACATACTAATTATTCACTGAACTTATTGGGAATAAGGAAAAATATTACCTATTAGGAATAATCAATTTTGCAAACTGTACTGGATATACTTCAGTTGAACTTACAATGAAATACTTAAATGTCACATAACACTGCAAAGTATTTCAATCAATACTGTAAGAAATTCAGAGACAAACACTGAAAATTATTCAGTCATATTCTTCTACAGCAAGTAGGTAAATTACTGATAAAGTATAGGAGATAACACACAATTTGACACTTACCAATGAACTGTTATTCATAAAATCTAAACTGCCCATTTATCCCGCAGACAAAAGTGCCACTTAAATGTCATGCGTGCAACATGTTAGATTGATGAGTGAATAAAAAAAACTTATTAGAAGAGTGTGTCGATTTCAAAAACAATTTTTAAATGCCCTTTCAAACTAGGTCAATTAAGCGATTTTATTGTTTACTGTCTGCAGTTTTCAAGTGCCTTAAAGCCCATACAGAAATATTAGCAGCAATATAAAGCACATATATATATTTATATATCTCTACACATCATGCACAATTTAAGCAGTTTGAAAATGCTTAGTAGTTATGAAACACAAGGCCCCTGAAAGACTGCATTTACTAGCTCTGAAGATCAAAGAAAATCATTTTACTGAATTGTGCTAACAATAAACCACTAAAAAGATCTGCAATATTTTTTTAAGGCTTTTCGCTAAAGAAATATGCATTGGAAACTAAGTGAATAGAAACTCAAATTTAAAACTCCACTGACAATCATCTACAATCTGATCCTACAAAAATTAAAGAATGAATTCAGTCCAACGGTTGGATAAATTATGGATGATAATGCATCATTTATTAGGAGAACATCAGCATTAACTTTTTGTTTTGGGTAGGTTTTCATTTTCTAATACTAAAGCTTATCAAAATGCAAAAACTTCAATACTGGCTTCTTAAGAGATCTTTGATAACTATTCAGGTATTTTACATCATACTAACAGATCTGAAGAAAAGATTATGAATAAAAACAAATTGCAAGAGGTCTTTCAGATTGGTTAAAGGTTCTTCTAGTAATACATACAATGTAAGCGTGCTCATGAAAATTGTGGCTGAAAAACGTCAAAATTCATGCATCAGATGCTCTTTTAGATTAAAAAACCCAAACTTTTCTAAGAATACCTACAAGTACCAATTGATTTTATGGCATACTGCGTCAGGCATTATCCAACTCTGAGTTCCTTTAGCACACAGTGGATTTCACTCAGAAATTGGCTTAAGCAAACCTAGAGCAACTAGAGTTCTGCAGGAGTTCTCTTGAATAATCCAGTGTCTTGAATTTGAAAGAAGAAAATTGAAAGCAAAAGGAAAAGTAAACATTTTTGGTTTAAGAAAAAGACAGAGTGTAATGAAATTCCAGGATAAATCTATTATATGCTGTAGGAGACTAAAACTGACATAATATGTGGCATTATTAGATTGCCTGAGGGTTGTTTGTTTTTAAGATATTTATGTTTTTTCAAAAAACTATTTTCTGTTCAATTAGGGAGTGCATGCAACATTAGAGAGGCTTGACTGGATGATCAACACAGTATCTTCTGACCTGGTCTGGGAGCCTATTATAAACACAACAGAAGCGTTAATCCTAGTTATGTGCTTTCTCACAAAAACACATACAGAACCATAATTTAAAAGAACTTCTATACTTTATCTGACTTTGAGAACTTTACGGTGAGGAGGAGGAATTACTCTTTCCTGGTACTAACAAACAGTAATGAGAACATAATCTTGTTCTTGCAGATTTCATACTGCATAAAATTCAATATTTAGTACACATGTGTGTGAATTTCAATTCAAACATACACTTCAAGTTTTTCTAGATCAAGGACTATGTGACACTATGCTAAATAAAAATAAAGTGAATCACAAATAAAAAAATATGTTTTCAGAATTTAGGATCAAAGTAAACTACCAGTAAATGATGCCCTAAGAAGTCTGCTAATATTTCCATCCTAACTTTTATCATCCTAACTTTCATTTAATTACTGTTGAGTGACAGTTCAAATTTGACAAAAAAACCCCCACAAAATAAAAACCCCACTGTACAAGCCATTGGAACTTTTAATTTAATTAAAGAAAATTCAATACCTTCTACAATTCTATCATCAATATCCTGGCCAGAACCATAGGATTCTGTCAAATACCTGTAAAGTAAGATAAAAATATCAGTATCTTTCATGTGTCAGATTACCTCAACTCAACCGGATTTAGCACGTCTGTGCAGCATACTTACTAACCATTTACTAAAGGGAAAGCATATTGATTACAAGTTCCAAATACCTGTATCTTTTAAAACAAATGCAGTTTGACTTTTTGTTATAACAAAAATATTCTTGCAGACTTGAGATTTTTTCAGTACTTCAAGACACACTAGAAATTTCTTCTAGATGTGCAGTCAGAAACCACAGTTCTATATAAATATAATGAAACTACTACCGTACTATCTGTATTTATTAATAATCTTAGTAAGTGGATAAAGTTTCATATGTATTTCCTGAATTAAAGACTGTTTCCATGCATACAGCTTCTGTGCTCAGAATTATCAGCATTAATAAAAATCCCACACAGAGATGGCGAGATAGGAAATTGCAGGTGCATAATCAAGGTAAGATTCAATTTAGCAACTGAAGAAAGAATCTGAAAATAAATCCAGAACGTACTTGCTCCAAAGTTGCAGACTGCCTTTTTTTTTTCCCCCTCCCCCCTGCACACATGGCATGCTTTCTGGAAATTCACAAGTAAATCTGGGACGAGTTAGAAACAGTTCTTAAAAATGAGGCCTTCCAAAAAACATTTAGGAGCACTAACAGAGCTGTATTAGTACCTTTTGCTTTCTCATCACACGAGAGAAAAACCTTCCTGCTTTTAAAACTCAGTGAAGTTTTGTACACCGACTCTGTGGGGGCAGGTGGTGGGGAGAAGCAGCAGCAATATTTGCCTGCTGTGTAATCAGAACCTTCTCTGCCGAGGAGCAGAATAACCTCCTTTGAGAGCATTCCTTGGGAGATGTTCTCCCAGTGCCTGCTGTCTCTTTTTTTAGTCTTAGCAGGATCAAAGATAGGACATCCCCCTGTAAAACTCATTACCAGCACCTTACAGTAATTCTTACAGCTATCTGTTGCGCAGGGGCAGAGAAGAGCAGTATGAAGGACAGACAGCCGTGACAATTCTTCATGGGACATGGAAGATAATACCACTACTGTACATAAATACTAGAGAATACATGATGTCAGGGAAAATGGAATTAAAGATTTATACGGGGGAACAAGGACAAGGTGAGGAAGGGAGCTTATTTGCACTGCCAGCACAGTGCTTCCCTGGATAATCAGACCACCTATGATGCAGGTGAACTTAATGGAGCAGTGCTTTCCCATTATAGTGTTCCAGAGTGATATAAAGCAGTTAAGTATAAAGCAAATATGGTCAAAAACACTATAACCATGTAAGACAAAGCAAAGCTGATATACAACAGCAACATGGCCACCAAGTAGTTTAATATGCTTGATTTAGTATGAGTCATACGCGAACATCAATAAATAAATAAATCCCATTCATTATTCAATTTTATTCAGTAAATTAGGGTAAGGTATATTACAGAATCTCTGCAGTGATCTCAAAATCAAGAGTTAGAAACCCTGGATGCTTCAGCAAACTAAAGAAACAAAGACTGGGAAACGACAGAAATGCATATTTATGGCCAAAACAACTGTGTCTTCCAAGACACAGTTAAAATGCCTAGTTACGTTTTTATTTACCACAACACCAGATGTGCAATACCAAAATGACTGCAGCATAAACCTTAACTACTACATGACGTCACTACAACCGAGTTAAGGTTTCTGTGAATATATAGCCATTTCTGTATGTTATCATGTCAGAATTTTAAGTTTAACCCTATTATTTTCTTGTATTTACGTGTACATGGAAATATCTTACTGAATTGTGGCTTAAACTTACTCATTACTTTACAATTTGCTCTGTCTGTATGTCAACCAAATGTATCAACACAGGAAATTCAATGAATAACTTTGGTCCAAAAGCACAAACCTCAAAACAAATTTAGTGTTTTCTGTCTTGCCGGCTCCCGATTCTCCAGACACTATGATGGACTGACTCATTTTGAGCACTTTCATGTCACGGAATGCTTTATCAGCTTAAAAAGAATAGGTTAAACACGACAAAAATTAATATTCAGGAGAGTTGCAAGCATAAAGTTAATCTACCACACAAAAATTAAAATGCAACACTTTTAGGAATATAGCACTTTCAGGAATAAAAAAAGTAAGTTTTTACAATTGAGTTCATCACAACTTATTAAAGTCTGTTTCCCTTTCAATTATATTATAGTCGCTCACCATCAAACATTGACATGTAAGAGCTTAAAGTCTTTGAAAACAAAGACCTACTCAACTATATCCAAGAAAAAATAAAACAAAAACTGCCACCTAGAACTAAATCTCGTGAATTAAACGTATTTACAAAATTGTAACCAATCTTACTTAAACATGCCCTCTAAAGGGAAACTTTCAGTTGCACTTTGGAACAAGTAACATCTGAGACAAGGAAACTTGGAAAAATGTGGGTAGTTTTCTTGTTAGGCAACAGGTATTAAAAACCCAGCTATTTATATTTTTGATTACAAAACGCAACACAGTGAGAATGCTTTTAAGAAGTCAAATGTTGATTTGTAGCTTCTGAACTGTTTTTTTCTTAAACAAAGTGACTCAAATCAGATTTATCCCTTTAGTAACATTTAAATACACTTTCTGCCTGTAACACAAGCATATAAAAAGAAACAGTGCTGTGCTCTTGCAACATAATAAAAGGCAAAGGAAATCACTACACTGAAAGGCCGTGCAATCATAATTATGTCATTCTTCACTTCCAAAATCTGAACTTCTTTTTTTTTTAATGGTTGTAAATTATATTTAAACTGCTTAGACATAAAACACTAGAGGTACAAAATAATAACAACAGGGTTGCCAAGGTTGCCAATTTACATGTTCTTCAAACTCCGTATCAAGGATGAGAAGATTTGCAATTTTAGCAATCAGTGGTTTTATTTTATAACAGCTTAAAGTAAATTAATTACTGTGACAGGTGGCAATTTATAGGATAACTGTGAAGTATTTAATGTTTGTTTTGTAAGAGACAAATCCATGCTCAATACATACCAATAGCAAAAACATGCGGTGGCAATGTTCCAAGTGATCTACCCTGGTACTTTTTAATAGTATCTGAAGAATAAAACTTCGGTATATCAAAATATGGATTCACTGCAATAAGAATGTTGGCTACATAGGTCTGTGAAGAAAACAATTAACAGAAAACTATTAGCTAATATCCAACCAAATGGTTAACAGCAATCTTCTATTACTACTGAAGACTATAACCGAAGTATAACAATTATATTTACAATTCTCTCCAGCTAATGAAGATACAAAAAGGGATATATTTTCAGAGTTCCTCAAATTATCTTCTCAGGACTTCTCTGAAAAAGACTTTTCCGGAGAATTTCCTAACCACTGAGCTGTGGAGCATGTCCTGAATTTGACCTTTCTCCCAATCTCCTTTTAAATTATTTCCTATTGTTCGAGTTACTGGATCAAGGATAAGACACCACAACCTCCTCCTCAAAAGTGAATAAACTACGCTTCTGGCTAGCATAATGCACTCTCCTCCAATGAGGAGGATAATTTTTCAATATCTAATGGGAGAAACTCAGCAGGAAGGACTGACGGGATCCTGCCTGGGAACACGCTCAAGCCAGGCAATAAAAGCATTCAGCCGAGAGAAATTAGCTATGGCTACTTCCACAGTGAGAAATACAGAATGCAAATGTTCTCTCACAGGGAAGGAATTTGAAAAGAATCTCAAACCAAGACTGCTTTTCACCTTTCCATAGGATAAGGAAGACTGAAGATAAGTTTTTTTTAAGGTTTCTGAAAAAAATTTTCATGATATGTTGATACAAGGCTGGATCACACACAATATATGACTTTTCTTAGAGGCTTCTATTTTCATCACTTACTTCACTGAAGGAAACCATTTCTTCAAGAGCTGCAAGTACTAATACTAGTTTTCCTTTTAGTAACAAGATAAGTACTGTTAACAAGTTGATTCAAACTGTATCTTAATGTTAGAAGGGAAAGGTAGTTAAAATATAAATGGAAGCTTTTTTCCCTCCAGAAAATACACCCACTCAGAAAAATGTATTAGTAGTATTTGATACAATGAAGAAAGGCTTTATTAACCTAAATACTATCCTACCTCATAAACAGTTCAGTTTTAGAACTTTACTTCCGTTGCGGGTTTTTTTCGTTTTTTAATTATTATTTTTCCAGAACAGTGCTCAAATGGACATTTTTAAAATTTATTTTAAAGCTGGTGCTTGATCCTGAGCCATAAAGAATTTATAGCTATATGCAGTTAACTGTAATAAAGGAAAACAGCTACACTTTCTTTTTATATTTATATGAAATGGTCTGACTTTACTTCAATTCATTTTAGAGCAGTATGCTAACAAAAAAGTTTATTATTTTAACACAGACACTTAGAAAATATGTAGAACTGTTTTGTGTCATCACTAGCCAGCTTTCTATTAGGAAAAAAAAATAAGAAAGAAAGAAAATGCTTGTCTGTCTTCTATTTCACAGCTGTCAGTGTCCGGGCAGATGGCAAGGACAAAATGTAATTTAGTCAGAATTCATTAAGTACAATTAGGCAATCTGATAGCAATATAAAAGATTAAGATGGACATCTGAGCTAGGAGGTGTCAAAGACGGCACCTGTTTGCTTCGTTCAAAAATAATGAAGAAAGAAAACCATCTTTGTTAACAGCTACTCTACTGGCGAAGTAAGTTACCTGCAGGAATAGACCTTTGTGATACAACACTGCTACGGTTGCACATGAACAGTCACGTAGAGAAAAATCTATTGCTCTGCCTCATAAAAATTAGCTAGCATTAATGTGATTCAGATCTCAAACAAGGTATAATGAAGCAAAAAAAAAAAAAGCCTAAAATCTCCTAACCTTCCAATGCTACTATTTCTGTTTACTTTCTGTTATAGGAAAAAACAGAATTGTAAACACTTGTTTTGTTGATTTTTTGAAAGGACATCATTGAACTGGTTGCCATGACACATAATACTTACATAAATTTTGTCCTTACTGTATCGAACTTTGATATTGTGAAGGAGAGTGGCTTCATTTAGATACATAAGGGAACCTGCAAGTAAAAGACAATCATACATCATTAAAGGCTTAGGACTAGCTTCATGTACAGACAAACAACTAAATCTTAGGTTCACAGAGAATTTTACTTCTGCTCTCTTTCGTTATATGTTAGTCCAATCATTTCTTTATACTGTCTTTGAAGCAGAACTGCTGATTTAATGTATGTTTTAAAAACCATAGACCTGCTCTTTACTGTACAACCAGAGTTACAGAGAGCTGCTGAACAAGGAATCAGTCTGCAGGAGTCTCAACACAGACCCTGCTCAGCGTTAGGCTCCCTTTTACCAGCCTTTCAGGCAAATTCGGTGCGTCTCCCTCCACGCCATCCCGTAAGTGCAGAAACCAGGGTCTACCAAAATCCCTAATGCCAACCCTTCCCTTCCTTCCAGCTCCCCTTGTCAATCTCTGCCACAGTGTCCACAGGGTAATTACATCTAATGGACCTCCAGAGTAACTGCTGCCTCCTGGTGATTTTTAGATATTTACATTCACCAATTCAATCGGGACATACTGTCCTAGAGGCTGCAGCAGGCATCTTTGCAACACCAGGCACCAACGTGTTTCAATTCTGAATTTTGTTGCTACTACGCCTCCTCAACGAAACTGTGGGGGGGTGGAGGGGGGAAATGTTAACACAAAAAAAACTATCTTTTTTTTTTTTCCTTAGCTCGTTAATGTAAAATAACCAAACCAACTCTGCTGAAAAGTTAGAAGGCGACAGCTCAAGGCAGGGAGCAGGCACCCACAGAAAGCTTCAGGCCATGATGGTTCACATTCTGGCACAGCTGGTCCTTGTTTTCAGTTATAAAGCACTGGAAAGTGTTAGCAGCCTTAATTACAGAGATCTTTACCAGTTCCCATTGTGACAATATTAAAAACATTATCCCTAAACCAACTGAGGGCATTACTCATTACACAGCCTCAATTTTCAAATATGCTCAAGCCGCTTTTTCTCACCTTTCGAGTACCCAACACTATTTTCTCTAGTTACAATGGACTGACTACTATAGCAGTAAACCTTATGGTATTAGAGCCACTTAAGTTGTACACGTACTGTTGATGGAGTAAGCACTGTGCCTGTTAATTGTAACTGCTACCCCACACCTCACAGGAGGGCCACATATGCACCTCTCATCTATAATGACCAAAAAATCTGTTTCTCAAGTTGGACCGATGCCCTTTCCTGAGGGCTCCAGCAAGGGCAAATGTATTCCAACTTATTGGAATTATTCCAACAAACGTGCAAGAAGGGATGCCAGTTCTTATGACCCAAAGTCAACCTGCCTGGCCACCTCGCCCTGCAAGGACACCTGAAGCTCAGTAAGCAGCTCTCAACATCTCCTTCAACGCTCCTCCTGATGAGCCAAAAGATACTGGCAAAGGACAATGGGAGCTTCTCAACAGCATCTCCGGTTTTGTCTTCAGTCTTTTCCCCTTCCTTCTGCAGTGGACCCAGGAGTGGCTCTGCCTCCCACTACCCAAGATCAGCCTCAAGCAGCGCCAGGTTCAGCAGCCATTTGCAGCCTCCCTCTGGCTTGTGTAGCTCCACTGAATAACAGCCATTCCTTCTGCTACATGACTGAATGCAGCTTTGCTTCAAATAGTTGGAATCATTCACGCCTCTCAAAAGACCTTGCAGCTTCTGGGTTGTTTAGAAGAAACCATCTTCCTCCGCTAAATCCCTTGCATGCGCATGCCTGTTGTTGGCAGAGGCACACAAGACATGCTTTAGCTTTAGGCTAAGCAAAATCTCCCTTTGGATCACAACTACCTTGGAATTGGGCCTGTGCATTATACCTTCATGAACCAGCAGGCTGGCCCCCATCACCATGGCCTTTCTCCTGCCACCCCAGCAGACCCACACCAACCACAAACCATGACGTGGCTGGTACAGAGACACCCAAGCACAGGACTTCTCCTCCTCCCCTGCCCATAGAATCATAAAATTGTCTAGGTTGGAAAAGACCTTTAAGATCTTCAAGTCCAACCATTGACAAAACCACCACTAATCCGTGTCCCTCAGCACCACATCTACACATCTTTTAAATACCTCCAGGGATGGCGACTCCACCCCCTCCCTGGGCAGCCTGTTCCAATGCTCGACAACCCTTTTGGTGAAGAAGTTTTTCCTAATATCCAATCTAAACTTCCCCTGGAGCAACTTGAGGCTGTTTCCTCTTGTCCTATCACTTTTTAACTGCGGAGACCAACACCCACCTCTCTACAACCTCCTTTCAGGTAGTTGTAGAGAGCGATATGGTCTCCCCTTTGACTCCTCCAGGCTAAACAATCTCAGTTCCCTCAGCTGCTCTGCACTTGTTCTCTAGACCCCTCAAAAGCTTTGTTGCCCTTCTCTGGACACGCTCCAGTGCCTCAATGTCTTTCTTGTAGTGAGTAGCCCAAAAGTGAACACGCTATTTAAGGTGCAGCCTCACTGGTGCTGAGTACAGGGGGACAATCACTCCCCTAGTCCTGCTGGCCACACTATTCCTGATACAGGTCAGGATGCTGTTGGTCTTCTTGGACACCTGGGCACTGGTACACTCGGTCCACACAGCCAAGAACATGGCGCTGGGACCACAAATTGCAGGTCTGCCTCCATAGACCTCTTACTACCTTCACCTGTTTTAAGAGGGTCATCCCAAGACAAAGAGACATTGCAAGGACATGGGCCAGAAGCAG
Source organism: Chionis minor (assembly GCA_013398295.1). Taxonomy (NCBI): domain Eukaryota; kingdom Metazoa; phylum Chordata; class Aves; order Charadriiformes; family Chionidae; genus Chionis; species Chionis minor. Next base: position 175,828 of record VZSF01009049.1, on the reverse strand, counting down.
AAACTCCTGCTTGCTCTAATGAAAGTTCAAATCTCCTTCTCCTCTTTATGTATGTGTCGTGGTTTGGCCTCAGCCGGCACAAAGAACCACGCGGCCGCTCACCCAAACCTCGCAGCGGCGAGGGAAAATTGGAATAAAAAGGCAAAAACTCGTGGGTTGAGATAAAAGCAATTTAACAGAACAACAAAGAAAAAACCGGCAAAACAACAACAACAATAGCACTGGCAGAGGAATGTACACATAGGGGTACCGTACCGACGCGCACCGACAGGACCCGGCCCGCTCCCCGCCTGCTCCCAAACTGGGAACTCCCCTCCCCGGCGGCTCCCCCTAAATACTGGGCATGGGTCACGTGGTGTGGAATACCTGTGCTGTGCCAGATATTAACCCTGTCCCTGCCGGAACCAGGACAGTATGCCTTGGCGGGAGGCGGGGAGGACAGGGTGTTAACTTTCAAAGTTTGCTAATTTTTTAGGTTGTTTGGATTCTCAGTATTGAGTTGAGGAACTACTATATGGTAATTGTTTACAGAGACTTAAAGAAAGAATCCTCTCCTTGACTATAAGAACCTCTCAGGCTTTGCAGTGTGTTTTAAAGGAAACAATCATCACTTAAGCATCCTAATAAAAACTTGATAAGTACCTAAACAACAAAGGATCCCAGATCTCAGTGCGCCCCCAATGCTCTCCCAGCAAGTCCTTGTTAAGGCAGTTCTACCTGCAGACTCTGTGCGTAATGGGAGCTTGCTCCCCGAGGGAATGTTGCCGCCTTCACTCAAGACAGCCAACTAAGACTTATGTCAGCAACTTTGAAATGCATCTTCTTTAGAATAAATCCTTTAAAAGAGGCATCCATATCCAGAGGCAAAGGAAGTCACCAGAGAGGGAGAATTCTGAATAATCATATGGCTCATGCCTAAATATAACCATTGTATGTATGTGCATTTAGTAGTCCATATTTACACACACACACAAAGTTCACACAAGTGAAGTCAGGCACTAAAAGCTAGGAAATATCAGTGTTAAATTTATTCACACTGGCTCTCCCGTGCACACAATGAAGCAGGGTTTGTATGGCAAACTATTTTATCAAGTAATTGCAAGGCTCTGCATCTGCAGAACAATTTTTTTTAAGATTCTTATCTGATACCCTGCCCCCCTTCATTTTTTTTTTCAAATTGTTTCACCTCAGGGAAAAAAAAAAATCTTGGCCATAAAAAATAAGAATTCCACATATGGTGACAGCCCCCCAAAACTGAGCGGAGTTTGGGGGGAGCAGAAAAGGAGTGTGAATCACAAGGGGGAAAAAAAAAAAGAAAAAAAAAAGCAGCTTTGTCTCTGTACTGTTTGCAATATTTACTGAAAATTCACATTTGAGGAAGGGCTGGATTCCCAAAAAGGTATCTCTTGCAGCTAGCTGGGATACGGGAGCATCCCAAATTTGGTATCCTAGCATTTGGGATACAGGAGACTAAGGGTGCAAAAGAGCAATACTTCAGCAAATTGCTTATTAGAAGGGAGTTAATCACTAAAGCATAGGTTGGAATAGTAAGTGTTTTAGGGGAATAGTAAGTAAGTATTATTAATAGTCTTTCAGGATTTTTCAGAACAGTATTATAAGGTAAGACTGAAAGCACTCCGTATTTCATTTTAAGTTTTTTCTTAAAGATCAGTGATGCTCAACACAAATGCTCTCTGCCAGAGACAGAAAATGAACTTGGGTTTCATGCATCCTGGAGATAAACTTCAATGAGTGAAAAAAAAATAGAATACATTAGAAAAGTCTCAAAATAATTTTTGATACAGAAAGGATTAGTGGAAAAAGCATTTTTAAGTTTTGTATTTTACTCAGTAAGCCAAAGAAAACATTTTCTCTGATAGGAAGACTGTTTTAACTTAATTTAGTAGTGTTTTGCTAGAATCTCTAATTATTTCCATAATCTCATTCCAAATTTCAATTCCCTGACTAGGACACTGATGTGCCGGGACATCTCAGTGAAATCACTGTGACAGATGCACAGATTAAATGCATTTCCCTAACATTCATCACGTGCAGAGAATACAGATACCAGCTTTAAAAAGCTTCAACCCACGTAAGGTTTGCAAAAATATAAGCAACTGGAAAAAAGACTACCGGCTTGGTTCCAACTGTAACGACACTGCACCATCTAAGTCAGATCATAAACCTCAGATCTCATCTTCTTGTTCCTTATGGAACAGCTGTAACAGCTGTATTTCCTGTCATGGGATATAAATATTAACCCCTATTCCAAAACAGAAATTGTGGTTAAATCACCCAAAAAACTTTCAAAGTCCTAGCTCCTATTTTAAATAAGAAACAATAAAAGATTCTTTTGCCCTCCATTTACAAAGTTACCAGTATTTTCACCAATCATAGGAAACGTTTAAAAGAAAGAATTGCCTTCATCAGGTTTTCAAGACAGGAGACTCTCTGCGATTTGTTCACACAGAGCGACAGCAGCAAAATATTTGTTTAACAGTTCTCTAAAAGCTGATGCCAGCACTTACGCATCTTTCTTGGTTCTCTCTCCCCAGATTTGAATACTGTATTTGTTTCTACACATCTAACTATGAAATATTTAACTAAATAAAAGCCTTGCAGATCAACACGGAAGTTTACTACACAAATTGACCTCAACACTCCTTCTCCAGCAACACTCCCATATCCGATTCACTATAACCTATTTCCTTTTCCAGTGGCCCCGACAGGTCCAGACTCCTGTCTCCAGTTTTAGGAAGGTTCTCATAAAATTTATTTTCAATTACTTGCACTTCCACAGGAATGCTGAGAAATGGGTTACATGTAGGAAAATTCTGTACAATACATCTGCTGATAAAGCAATTAATTCTTTTGCTACACTACAAAAGATATCGTTAATCCCCATAATGCTGAATGCAGTTGATTCTGATGCAGTTAGGTGACATCGCATATATATCTCAATTCAGGCAACAGTTGTATGTGGGAATAATGTAACTATGACTTCCTCTAAAGTGTTCAACTAAAACTAAAAAACACAATAAATGATGCTTACAATGGGCTTACTTTATGAAGTTTAAAGGACTAGTGTAGAGGTCATATATAAATTCAAGCAAAGCAGCAAAACAAACACTACAGGAAGCTTGTAAGGAAACAATATTCTTTTCTACACAGATTTTTTTTTCAAATGCATAATTTATTTTTAAATTCATAACTTACAATTATCTTCTACATCCTTTTTGCTGTCCTCTTCCGCAGGAAACACTTGATTGATAGCAGCCTGGAAAGTCTGTTAGATGAAAAATATTAACAGTGTCAGAGTTCAATAAAAATAGAAATATAGTTCAAAGATACAAGTGAGTGCACTGTAATTGTGCATGGTTTAAAATGAAGTTGCCAGCTTTATACTTCAACATTGGAAATTTTACTGAGATGCAGACAGGAGCTGCTGCGTTTATATTACTACAGTACATTATAAAAATGCAGTCACTGTAATACATATTTTTATTGCAACAATATTTGATGTTAATTTCCAAAATTGTACGTAATACTCTAATGCCATATAATATAAAAAACAAGGATTAAAAAAAAGTACTGCAAAAGGAACAGCATTGTAAACAGCATACAGCTTCCTCAGTTTTGCGAAGAAGCATGAAGAATAAAAACCAAATTATTAGTTCAGTCAAAGGACTGCACTGTCATTGTCATATGCTGTTTTTAAACATTCCTATGTAAAATCGAAGTGTTCAATACATAATATCCTCTGTATTCCCAACAACTTGGTTGTTGCTTGTTGGGGGCTTTTTCTTCAATAAATCAATACTAAAGTAAAATAAGACCTTCCTTCAACCCTCGTATTCCAGTTATACAAAACAGCCATTTATCACATGCTCACATCCAACTGGAAAAATTCATAACAAAAGCAACTTTGTTTCTTCTTTATTCTCCAGAAATCATAATCTATATTGTTGTAAAAAGGAAGGGAAAACATCCTAGCACACACACACATTACAGCATCTGCACAAAAATGCCTATTGTAAGAGGTAGGTTTTTAATTATACTTTTTTTGTTTGCTGTAGTAATAGCTTGTTTGCATTACCTATGAATGAACAAAAACCCTGTTGTACCACTTAAACACCATAGCCACCATGTTGCTGCAGGCACAGGCTCCTTTTCCCCATGGAAATGGAGACAAGAAGTCTAGTCTAATATTTGAAAAGGCAACCAAAGAATGACCTTAATAAACAAACACGTTTGCATGTTTAACATTGTACTTAGCAAGACAGTCCCACGAGAAACATCTCATGTGGAAGTTTAGGAGGAATACAGCAACTTTCTTCATCTCTGCCTCAGTGCAACAGACACAATATGTGAGCTCCTGTAGCTTACACCATCACACACAGCCACAATTCCAACTCCCTTTGGAGCAGGAAGGGTTAAAAATAGCACAAAGCAGAACTAATTGCTGCCAGCCAGAAAACACTATGTCTGTGATATCCCTTCCCTACAAAGCTACCATAAAGCATGCAATCTGTAGTCATAATAAATTATATTTTGTCATTCCTTATCAAGATCTAATGCAGAACAATATGCACAAGGAAGCTTTCCTAAGGAAAACAGAGCTGCTCAATGACGTTGGAAAGGCTGAATGTCCACCGGACCAATCTCCTCCCAAATATCCTCTATCAGAGCCTGGTGGAGCTGTGGAGGACCTGAACGTCTTTACCCACCTCAGAAAGTTGCCAGCTGCTATTCAGAGTTTTAGTAGGGCAGAGATTTCCCCCCTTTCCTCCCTCTCACAATACTGCAGTTAGAACATATTATCCTAGTAATTTTCTCTGCAAGTCTGTCAACCACAAAGGTCTATCTCATTGGGTAAAGATATATTCGAACGCAACAGCTTCCCACATAATCAATTCACTGTGCATGAAACACAGGAAAAGTTTAAAAAGAGCATGACTGGCTCCACAAAAATCTAACTTCATTTCTTGTTCTTGTCTGCTGATGTGTAACCACTAAAAAAGAGACAGATTTTTTTTTTTTTTCCTCCAGGAGAAAATGAACATGATACCCAGCTGACTCTTCACAGATCTCTAACACTTTAACATTTCATGGATCTAAAGCCAGCCATACCAGGTCTATCCCAGCAGAGGAAGGAAGAGCTTTTTCAATGTCCTCACAACTCAGCCTTGAAGATCCAAGATAAATTTTAATTAAAAAAATAACAAGAATTCATGCTGTATTACATCCTCCTTCATTTTTTTCATGCAGTGTGAATTGTGAATTAATTTCTAGATTATTTCAAAAGTGATAAGTAAGCAGTATGAAGAAGAGTTATCTGAAAGTTGATGTTTTTCTCCTTGACTTTTTCAGATCAGTACATGAAGCCTAGTCCAAGTATGTCAACAAAGAATTTCACTCCTGTATTTAACAGCTGGACGACTGCTTTATGTAAGGTGATTAATTGTTATGTAGGTAAGCACGTTAGCTAGATGTGCAGAGCTCCGAGTATTGCCAATTACTATTAAAACCTAATACGTTAAATAGGAAAATAGGCAAGGGAACTGAGGTCTATCAATAAAAAATTATCCAATTAAATTTTTTAATGTGTTGTCCCTTTTTTTTTTTTTTTTTTTT